>JAOPHQ010005192.1:0-101775 GCA_030340625.1 Merluccius polli
CCCCCCCCCCCCCCCCCCCCCCCCCCCCCCCCCCCCCCCCCCCCCCCCCCCCCCCCCCCCCCCCCACACACACACACACACACCGCGCTGCGTTTGGTTTGTCTAACGTTACGTTGAATTGGGGGAATGGGGCATTTTGATCCTGACATGTCATTATGCATACATTAAATAAATCTGTTTAACTCAAATTAAATACATATGTTAACATATTCAACCAGACACAATGTTGTATTTGCTATTATTCACACATTTATTAACATCAACCACCCTCCCCCAGTTGGTTTGTCGGAGTTGAACTGTAACTTCATCTCTGAATGGTAACTTAACTTAACTTAACTCGTGATTCGTTTGAATGTTGTGAACGAGGGAGGCGCCGAGTCGGTCAGACTCGGCTGGCATTCGCGAACGAGGGGCGGAGCTGAGTCCGAACGACTGAACGACTGAATCAGAGCTATAGAGAAAACAGAGTTGCGACACGCTTTGATGTCGCCGCCAGGGCTGTCACGTGGTTCATGTAAGCCTCAATAGTTCCAAACAAACCGCAAGCTGCCATAGCGGTCATTGACTTGCATTGACAGAGTGAGCTATTGCATGGTAAATATCACAATAAAACACGTTTTTGTGCTATTGCATATATGTTAGCGTCAATTATGCTTTTGAGCTGTAGTACTGCATTGATTACTTTTGAATAATAATAATAATAATAATAATACACTTTTGGCGGGAGAAGTTCGTGTTAGCTTGGTTAGGTGACTTACGTGAGTGATGCTAAATTTATAAGGTTGGTTGTTCTGTATTTGCACTTAGATAAACAAGTTACCATTTAATTTGTACCATTATTATTATTATTGCACTCTTAGCACTTACCTGTTTTGTGAAATGTCAGCTTTTCCAAAGTACGTTTTATTAACCCTTTATTACCAAGTTTAGACTAAAGGACATTTAGTTATTTTTGTAGGACATGCATCAGAACCATGGAGATTTTAAGATGGAGCCATGTATCAGATCTATCAAACAACCACTAATTATGCTTGAATATGATCAGTCAATATCTAACTCTACAAGCAACTATTCACACTTGCAATTTATGTTAGAGGACTGGAATAAGTATGACTGGTACAAAAGTTGTTAAATAAACAAGATTTTTATTAAAGAATTATTGAAACAAGAACAATTGTGTGTGTGTTTGTGTGTGTACAAGAAAAAGAAATTAATAGGAATAATAATAATAAATATATATTGTTATTGCCATACATAATATATTATTATATTAATAAATAATAATAAGAACAACAAAAGAATAATAAGAACAAACTAGAACAATAACAGCAGTGTATGTTAACAAACAAAAACCCTTAACAGACAAAGTGGGGCAATGAAACCATAAACACACACAGATGGCTCTGGAGAAGGGGAAAGAATGTCCTCACTGTCCTGCCCTCTCTCGGTTCAAAATGGGGGAGTATGAAAAGGCCATCAGATTTCTCCAAGAGAGCATCCATCTTTTTCATGGCCTAAAGATAGGGGTAAAGAGCAGCTGGAAGCCGGTCCAGACAGGATTGGTTATGGCCACAACAACCATACTGCAGGTCCAGGAAGATCTGTTGAGCCAGGGTCACAAATTTGTCCTCACGGGCCGGTTCACGCAGGACTGCCTGGAAAACACATTTGGATGCATACGTCAGAGAAACCCCGTGCCAACACCTGTAGAGTTCCACTATGCCCTACGGGCTGTCACTGTTGGACAGTTCCTGTCCACAGTGCATACGGGCTCTTACCTGATGACAGCTGTGACCACCTAGCAGACTTCCTGGAGACCAGAACCATTACCAGCAGTCCTGAAGGTCTGAGAGTGGAGCAGCTGGTCGACCTGACAACACCACCCACCTTCACAAAAACAGATTCCTGTGTTCTGTACCATCTGGCTGGATACATTGTGAAGGGTGTCTTCAGCTCCATACTCTGTGAGACGTGCAAGCATGCACTTGTGCAAAATGCAGATGATGCACATGAGAATGCTGTTCTGCTGCAGTTGAACGAATTCAAACAGGGTGCACTTTATCGGCCATCTGATGAGGTCTTCACTGTCGTCCAGCACGTGGAGCAGCTGTTCCGTTCAAGGACAGATGATTCACTCATGGAGTGCACCAATGCTGTGGAACACCTGGAACAGGAGGCCATGCTTCTGGATAGCATCCTTCCATCATGCCATGATGTTAAAAGAAAAATCATCTGCAGATATGTCAGGCTGAGGTTGAGGATTGCGGCTACGTGCATCAGGGCTGCAAGGAGAGAAGACAAAAGTAAAGGTCACCTTGGCAGCAAGAGTCAGAATAAGAAGGCCAAGAAGGCTCAACCTCCTGCACCAAAGGCCATAATATCTAGGCCACTATCAATTACCTTCCTTATTGCCATGAATGTATTCGGCCTCTCCATTCCATCTCAACCTCCCGCAACCACCAGCATCTCCCTGCAGCCATCAGTGAGACACCAGCAGCCTCCACTGCTAGCACCAGCCACTGCCAGCAGCAGACACCGCCAGCAGAGCTTTGTCCCTGTTGAATAAACAAACAAATTATTGTTCTATTGTTGTTTTATCTGTGTCTAGTAAGATGACATTGAGTGCTTTGAAAGACGCCTCTAAATAAAATGCATTATTATTATTATTATTATTATTATTATTATTATTGTAGTAGCAGTTATAGCAGCAGCAGAAGTAAAACAGCTAGCATTTAATTAATAGTAGCAGTAATAGCAGTAGCATTTTAGTATTAGTGTGAGAGTGGGGCTACATTAGCAGTAGTGGTAGTATTTTGATAATGTTTTAAAACCTAACAATCAAAACAACTTTACATAATGTCACCTGACAACAAAAGGTTAACGCACTTTAGTGAAATTATCACGTTAATTACCTCACGTTAGCCTCCGTTACCAAGCTTTCAGTTAGGACCTAAATCGATTTAGGGACCTAACTGACCTAACTTTACATTTTTAACATCAACATCGACATTTCATGCAAACCAATAATGATGTCTAAGAGAATACCTCTGATAGCTAATGCTTAAAAATGTAAAAAAACGTTTAAAATGCTGTTATTTCATCAACTTACCAGTAATTGTTCTTGACGAGCCATTGAAGTCAACGGAGCTCCGTCCCTTGTTTGGAACTATTGGCGTCTCCATAACCCGGAAGTGTCGTCCGCCATTTTTTTCCATGGGAGTCAATGGAAGTGTCGTAACTCTGTTTTCTCTATAGCTCTGGACTGAACTAGTGAACTACTGAACGAGGGGCGGAGCTGAGTCTGAACGACTGAACTAGTGAACTACTGAACGAGGGGCGGAGCTGAGTCCGAACGACTGAACGACTGAACGACTGAATGATTCACCGCTACCGGAAACACGACTGAACGAACGAACGAACGAACGAACGACGCGAACTGATTCGCGCAAACGAACGAGGAAATCCACCACTAGTGAGGATTAGTGACTTGGAGGCACGGTACCGCACCACACCGTCTCCGGTAGTCTGTGCGGGCCGGCCGGCGGTAGCTCTAGTTAGCCGTCCCCCGGTAGACCCCGAGCAGCCGGGAAGCCACGGAGAGTGGGTGACTGTTCGGGGGAAGCGTAGCAGGCAAACTACTGAAGCCCACGGCTCACCACCAGCCCATTCACGTTTCTAATACGTTTTCCCCACTCAGCGACACACCCGCTGAGGAACAGACTCTGGTTATTGGCTCTTCTATAATCAGAAACGTGAAGTTAGCGAAGCCAGCGGCCATAGTTAAATGTATCCCTGGGGCCAGAGCGGGCGATGTTGAATCCTATTTAAAACTGCTGGCTAAAGACACACGTAAATATCATAAGATTGTTATTCACGTCGGCGGTAATGACACCCGATTACGCCAATCGGAGGTCACTAAAATTAATGTGGAGTCGGTAGCTGCGTTTCAATACTCGGTTGAGTCGCCCTCGCTCACTTGCCCTCAGCCCTTGCCCTCGGGGGAATCCCCAGCGCCATCTTAAGGGCTATTCCATTTCTCTAAAAAGCTGAAGTGCCCTTGGTGAGATCGACCCTTGAGGGCTGAGGGATCGAGTCAACATCTACGGTCACTCCAGAGCTGTATATCACCCACAATGCACTGCAGTGGTGCACGAAAAATACATCCATGCGGTGGCAGTAATGAGCCCCAAACACCGTTGGCTGCTGTTTGTTTACCACCAAAGAAGAAGAAAATGTATTAAAGGAGCCAGGATCGGCCAGGGTAGTTATGCAATAGACTACCCGTTGTTGCTGCGTAATGACAGAGCCAACAATTTACAAGTGTAAGCATATACTGCTATTATAGGCTACAGGGCCCTTTCTAGCTGTTTGGGGGCCCTATGCGAGATAAAATTTTGGGGCCCCTATGTTATCATGTCTGACCGGGGGGGGGGGGGGGGGGGGGGGGGGGTGCGAGCGCGATCATAACGCCGCTTGCCCACTGCATGCGTCCGTCAACGGACGACGGAAGGCGTGTCTGACGGATGGGGGCGTCGATCTGATTGGCTGACGGATCCGTCCCGGCCTGAAAAGTTAAAATTTTCTCAACTTCTCAACGCAACGGACAGAGCCGACTTGACGGACGGAGCCACAATGCATTGCGGCTCCGCCCCATTCAAAGTCAATGGGATGCGTTGACGGACGCATGCAGTGGGTAAGCGGCGTAACCCACCCGGACCTAGTGCCGACGGACGGGGGGGGGGGGGGGGGGGGGGGGGGGGTGTGCGAGCGCGATCATAAGCCCCCCGGACCTAGGGCCGACGGGGGAGGGGGCCCCTGGTGACGGCGGGGCCCTATGCAGCCGCATAGTCCGCATCAGTGATGGCTCGTTCGCGAACGAATCAGTTCGAACGAACGACTCTTTAAAGTGAACGAACTGACCTCGTTCGCCGCTCTCGTTCGACTCGTTCGTCGTCGTTCGTCTCGTTCGCTGAGTCTCTGACGCGCTGCTGATTCGCGAGTCGCGAGTCGTTCCCTGACTGTGATTGACTCGAGGACTGAGACGTCACGACTCACGAGAGCCAGCCAATCGTATTTAAATATCAGTGAAATGGTAAATGCATGCTGTCTTTGTATTTTCTGTGTCATGCAAGATTAATAATATATTTGAATGTCTCGTCAATCTGTCTCGTTCTTTCATGCTTCCTTCTCACGCACGCGAGCCGGCCGGGACCCCCACCTTGGTGGATCTTGGTCTTGAGTGGGGGTGGCCAATGGCCATCTTCACAATAGTAAATAAAATATGCCCAGAATAAACACAACTGTACATCATTAACTTTAAAACTCATCATTGCTAAATCAAGTCTATTATCTTGCTGATATATTAAACATCCAATAATCTACTACGCCCCCCGCATCCCGCTGCGTTTGGTTTGTCTAACTTTTCCTTGAATTGGGGGAACGGGGCATTTTGATCCTGACATGTCATTATGCATACATTAAATAAATCTGTTGAACTCAAATTAAATACATATGTTAACATATTCAACCAGACACAATGTTGTATTTGCTATTATTCACACATTTATTAACCATCAACCCCCCTCCCCCAGTTGGTTTGTCGGAGTTGAACTGTAACTTGATCTCTGAATGGTAACTTGACTGCATTCGTGATTCGTTTGAATGTTGTGAACGAGGGAGGAGCCGAGTCGGTCAGACTCGGCTGGCATTCACGAACGGCGAATGCATTCGCGATTTGCGAATGCATTCGCCGTTCGCGAATGAGAACGAGGGGCGGAGGGAGGAGCTGAGTCTGAACGACTCAGTGAATGATTCACCGCTACCGGAAACACGACTGAACGAACGAACGAACGAACGAACGAACGACTCTTTATGGCGAACTGAACGACGCGAACTGATTCGCGCAAACGAATCATGAAATCCATCACTAGTCCGCATATGCCTAGAAACGGCACTGATAGGCTACTATGGTGAGGGTGGCCGCCTGCAGCTCCGCTTTATTATTATTTTATTTATTTTTATTTATTGATTTGCGGCTGCCTATTGACGCAGCCGCTCTGCTTTATTTATTTACCCTATTTATTCGTGTATTTAGTTATTTGCGGCCGTAGCCGCCTATTGATGCAGCCGCTCCGCTCCGCTTTATTCACCAGGCCGAGCGGCCGCATCACCAGGCAGCCGCAGTGGCATTTGCCCACATTGCCCAATGGCCAGTCCGTCCCTGTCCTGGGAGTGAGTTTGTTTGTAACCTACTGTGTCATTGCATATGAATGTATTTCTGCGTCTTTACTTTCTTAATAGTCTACGAGACGATTCCGTATAAAATTGCCAAAGAGGGGAACATTAGAATGAGAATGTGTGACGTGAGACTCGCACTCAATCCGTGAGAGTTGGCAGCTCAGCTTTCTACTTCTGATTCTAGAGACTTGCTTCTTTGTTGTGGTGCTAATTTTATTTGCGGGAGACTATATAATGTGTTTAATGTATTTGGTGTGCATAACATAATTATTTTATTGTCAAACAGGACAATTGTACAGAGGATGGGTCTGCAGGGAAGGCTGACAGGAACACAGGCGGCCAAAAAATGGGAACACCTAAAAAAGAAATACAAGGCAATTAGTATAAATTTGTATAGAAACAGCACAATTGGCAAAACAAATTCACTCATATAAAAAAGATAAAGACAAAACTGTGAGCATCACATACGAATGCATAAAGAATGCACAAACAACTACATGCTTTTTTCTCATTTGAAATTGAAGCAACCACTATAAATCCTTATAGACTACTGTTCCCTGTAACATCTATCCTACATGACTTTAAGTGTTGTGTTTGTATAGTTTTCTGAACCACAATCTTGAACAATAAAGGCCATTTAAAGACAATGATGAGGATGAGGATGGTGGTGGTAACAGGCCTAATAACTATCAGAAATAACAATCTAAAACTAATGTCAACTAAACTGAAAGTAGGTTAAATGTGTTTAAACAACCAAACTTTCTACAAACAAGGTAAAAAAATAAATAAATGAATTGTCTGAATAAAATATAAAACAAAACTAATAATTCTGAAATGACCAGGTGCTGGCGTATTGCTATTAAGCGCAGAAGACGTCTTTGTGTCAAAGATCTGAGTCTCCGTATATTGCGCGTTATTTGGAATAGGCAATAGAGCGCTACTCCAACAACGTGTCGCCGATCCATGATTGTCAAGGCTGTTACCGGGCGAGGGCAGGTGCGTTTCATTTATCCCTTTTCCTCCTCCCCCGCCCACTTCCCCTCAGCTCTCCAAGTGGCCTCCGTGTGACGTATTACCAAGGGCTGAGGGCAAGTGAGCGAGGGCGACTCAACCCACTAATGAAACGCAGCCGGTGTGTAGATACGCCAAAACAATGTCGGACACCGTAGTTTTCTCTGGACCCCTGCCCAATGTGACCAGTGACGTCATGTATAGCCGCATGGCGTCCTTCCACCGCTGGCTGTCCAGGTGGTGTCCAGCAAACCATGTGGGCTTCATTGATAATTGGCAGCCTTTTTGGGGAAAACCTGGTTTGATTGGGAGAGACGGCATCCATCCCACGTTGGATGGAGCGGCTCTCTTATCCAGGAATATGATGCAGTTTATTTCTAAAACCTGACAGTCCAGAGTTGGGACCAGGAAGCAGAGTTGCTGTCTTACACACTTCTCTGCACTTCCTCTAGTACAGTCACCCACCCACCACCCCACAGAGACTATGTCTGTCCCCCAACCGCTTACATTATTTAAAGGAGCTATATGTAGGATTGCGCCCTCTCTGGCCAAAACTGTTATTGCAACCACGTTGTAAATACTGTACAGCGTGGTACTCCCTCCCCCTCCCCCCCCCAGAGTAGCGGTTGCCAGATTCCCCGTTCCCGGATTACTCAACACAACACTGCGTCTACTAGAAGGAGCAACCATGACAAGTGTTTTACATACTGTTCTTTGCTTTTATTTAGGTAAAGAACATAGAATTGCCTCTGTGTATGAAGTGTGCTATACAAATACACTTGCCTTGCATAGATCCCTGATAATATTGACCAACTGCATCACCGTCACCGGGGCTTCATAGTAATGTGTCCGAATAGAGCAGCCCTCTCGGACACACACACATGCTGTTACCGCTGTTTTATTAGCATCCACACTTCCAGACCATCACCGGGGCTTCATAGTAATGTGTCCGAGGAGAGCAGCCCTCTCGGACACACACACATGCTGTTACCGCTTGTTTTATTATCATCCACACTTCCAGACCATCACCAGGGCTTCATAGTAATGTGTCCGAATAGAGCAGCCCTCTCGGACACACACACATGCTGTTACCGCTGTTTTATTATCATCCGCACTCCCACACCGTCACCGGGGCTTCATAGTAATGTGTCCGAATAGAGCAGCCCGCAACGGACACACACGCCAGCTCTGACCGCTGTTTTATTATCATCCACACTGCAGTCGGTGTGCAGTAAATGGCCCTCAATGGTGTGAAATCCTTACATACAGTCATTGAGCAAACGATACTGACTTCGTGAAAACGCCCATGAGGCAACGACGCAATGATTCGCTTCAAACATGTTTTTCTAGCAAAAACTGAATAATGGCGATAAGCCAAATATAATTCTAAAGATATACTGCAATAGTTCACTCCAGTGGAAACATGGACCATTTTCATTACCCAACTAAAATATATTTGGTAGGCTAATAGTGCAATGTAAACATGTTCACGAATGCATTTAGTAACGTCAGACATTTCTGACCCGAAACATTTGTAGCTGCAGCCTTCCTTATACAGTAAATGGCTGCAGCTCAGCCTATCTGGCAACCCGGATGGCGACACAGTACTGACTTCGCGATTGGACGCTAGGCAGAAGGTGGCGCAACAGACCAAAACACAAAATGAAAACAGAACAGTTTTCCTGGCACAGAAATATTGCGTTTGAAATTAAATATTCTGGCTGGACTACTATTATGTCTGACATAAATACTTGAAATTAACATGATTCCTCAATGTCTAGTGACATATTAGGGTCATTTTATGATTACTTTGAGTACATTTCTTACATATAGCTCCTTTAAAGAAATAAAAACAAGGAGTTAACCATGAAAATCTAATAAAAATTAAAACCAACTCCTCAGTAGCACAAAATAAAATAATTAAATGTGGACTGTTAAATATCAGGTCTCTGTCATCCAAAGCTGTTTTAGTGAATGAATTAATATCAGATTATGATATTGATTTGCTTTGTCTTACTGAGACCTGGTTGTCCCATGAGGATTATGTTAGCCTAAATGAATCCACCCCCCCCAGTCATATTAATACTCACATTCCCCGAGGCACAGGCCGAGGAGGTGGAGTAGCAGCTATATATGATTCGAGCGTTTTAATGGACCCTAAACCAAAACTAAATTATAATTCATTTGAAAGCATTGTTCTTAGTGTTTCTCACCCAAACTGGAAAACACTGCAGCCAGTCCTATTTGTTATAGTGTACCGCGCTCCTGGACCGTACTCTGATTTTATATCTGAATTCTCAGAGTTTCTATCAAGTTTAGTTCTTAAATCAGATAAAGTAATTATTGTAGGTGATTTTAATGTCCATGTGGATATTACAAATGACAGCCTTAGTAATGCATTTACCTCATTAATAGACTCAATTGGCTTCTGTCAGAGTGTAAATAAACCAACCCATTGTTTTAATCACACTCTTGACCTTGTTCTATCATATGGCATGGATATTGAACATTTAATAGTTTTTCCACATAATCCTCTCCTATCTGACCATTATTTAATAACTTTTTAATTTCTATTATTAGACTATAAGCCATTAAGCAAAACTTCCTACAGCAGATGTCTATCTGACAGTGCTGTAGCTAAGTTTAAGGAGGAGATTCCATCAGTGTTTAATTCAATGCCATATCTGAATATAACAGAGTCCTATATTAACTTTAGTCACTCCCAAATTGATAATCTTGTTAATAGTGCTGCAGGCTCTCTACAATCAACATTAGATTCTATCGCTCCTAGAAAACAGAAAATAATAAAACATAGGAAACTAACACCGTGGTACAATCAACAAACTTGTCAATTAAAACAAGAAACAAGGAAATCAGAAAGGAAATGGCGCGCTTCCAATTTAGTAGAAAATCGCTTAGTTTGGCAAAATAATCTTTAAAATTATAGAAAGGCCCTCCGTAATGCCAGAGGAGCCTTTTACTCAGCACTAATAGAAGAAAATGAGAACAACCCTAGGTTCCTCTTCAGCACTGTAGCCAGGCTGACAGAGAGTCACAGCTCTATTGAGCCATGTATCCCCATAAACTTAAGTAGCAATGACTTCATGAACTTCTTTTATAATAAAATTATTACTATTAGAGAGAAGATTAGTCACCAAATGCCCTCAATAGGTATCACAGTCTCTCCAACATCAGACACTTTGACTGGTGCAACCTTAGATGTGTATTTGGAGTGTTTTTCTGCTGTCGGTCTTCATCAGTTAACTTCTATAATTTCTTCATCGAAGTCATCAACCTGTCTGTTAGAACCCAACCCAACTAGGCTGCTTAAAGAAGTTGTACCCTTAATTGGCACTTCTTTACTGGATATGATTAATCTTTCTTTATTATCAGGATATGTACTACAGTCCTTTAAAGTAGCTGTAATTAAACCCCTTCTTAAAAAGCCCACTCTTGACCCAGGGGTTTTAGCCAACTATAGACCGATTTCTAATCTCCCCTTTCTGTCTAAGATTCTGAAGAAAGTAGTCGCCAAACAATTGTGTGACTTTCTACATAACAATAGTTTATTTGAGGATTTCCAGTCAGGATTTAGAGTTCATCATAGCACATAGGTTAAAGTTAATAATGTCAGAAGCAATGATTGATTGCTTCTGACATTGGACTTGTCTCTGTACTTGTATTATTAGATCTTAGTGCTGCATTTGACACCATTGATCATAATATTCTTTTACAGAGACTCAAGCATCAAATTGGCATTAAAGGAACCGCACTAAGCTGGCTTAGGTCTTATTTATCAGATCGTTCAGTTTGTACATGTGAATGATGAATCTTAAATACTACAGTTAGTCATGGAGTTCCACAAGGTTCTGTACTTGGACCAATACTATTTACTTTATATATGCTCCCTTTAGGTAACATTATTAGAAATCACTCCATTAACTTTCATTGTTATGCAGATGATACGCAGTTATATCTATCGATCAAACCCGATGAAATTAATCAATTATCTAAATTACAAACATGTCTTAAAGACATCAAATCCTGGATGAGCTGCAATTTTCTGATGTTAAACTCAGAGAAAACCGAAATTCTTGTACTTGGCCCCAAAAACCTTAGAGACTTAATGTCTACAGATATAGCTACTCTAGATGGCATTACATTGGCCTCTAGCACCACTGTCAGGAATCTTGGAGTTATCGTTGATCAGGATCTGTCATTTAATTCCCACATAAAGCAGACCTTTAGGACTGCCTTCTTTCATTTACGTAATATTACAAAAATCAGACGCATCCTATCAAAGACAGATGCAGAAAAACTAATCCATGCATTTGTTACTTCAAGGCTGGATTACTGCAACTCTTTATTATCAGGTTGTCCTAATAAGTCCATTAAGACGCTCCAATTAATTCAAAGCGCTGCAGCACGAGTACTGACAGGAACTAGGAAAAGAAATCACATCTCTCCTGTACTAGCTTCTCTGCATTGGCTCCCTGTAAAATTTAGAATAGAATTTAAAATCCTCCTCCTCACCTATAAAGCTCTTCATGGTCAGGCCCCTTCATATCTCAAAGAGCTCATAGTACCCTACTACCCCACTAGAACACTGCGTTCTCTGAATGCAGGGCTACTGGTGGTTCCAATAGTTTCTAAAAGTAGAACAGGAGCCAGAGCCTTCAGTTACCAAGCTCCTCTTCAGTGGAACCAGCTTCCAGTTGTGGTTCGGGAGGCAGACACCCTCTCCACATTTAAGAGTAGGCTTAAGTCGTTCCTCTTTGATAAAGCTTATAGTTAGGGCTGGATCAGGTGAGTCCTGAACCATCCCTTAGTTATGCTGCTATAGGCCTAGACTATCGGGGGATTTCCCATGGTGCACTGAGCTCCTCTCTCTCTCGCTCTCTCTCCCTCTCTCTCTCTTTCTGCGCACATTCATGTCCCATTAATGCATGTTACTAAAACACTTCTTCCCCGGAGTTCTTGTGTTTTCTCGTCTCGCAGGTTCTCATGGATCCTGGTGGAGCCTCCATGTTCGTGCTTGACTGCCATTGCTAATATCAGTTACCAGTTATATACAGTTACTGTTGTTGCTGCTCGCTGTCCCCCATCATTGCTGCTGTCGTCGTCATCTTCTTCATGTTCATTAGTGTATTGATGTAGTTGCTCTCTCTCTCTCTCTCTCTCTCTCTCTCTCTCTCTCTCTCTCTCTCTCACCCCAACTGGTCAAGGCAGATGACCACCCACCTAGAGCCGAAGGGTCTGTCCGAGGTTTCTGCCTTTTAACAGGCAGTTTTTCCTTGCCCCCGTCGCCAAGTGCTTGCTCATGGTGGTACTGTTGGATCTCTGTAAATGTTATTAGGAGTTCAGTCTAGACCTGCTCCATTTGAAAAGTGCCCTGAGATAACTTCTGTTATGAATTGGCGCTATACAAATAAAATTGAATTGAATTGGCTACAACCTCCTCATATATGTTTTAGGAAATTAATTCATGCTGAGTTTTTCCTCTGTCTAGAAATAAGCATGCTATTATGAAGACTTTTAATCATGAGTAATTCCCAGATAGGCGTTCAGCTCCTAGTATTGATGGCCTAACCCATATTTTTTTATACAAGAGCCTGGACTTTTTAAGTCCAGTGCAGTACATTACATGTAAATGATCACAACATTCTGTTTGATATTTGTAGTTGAGCTGTAGCAATCATTTGTATATTTCATGAGGTTAAGTCTAATATTAAATACGTTTTTTTAAAATAATCAGCAATGTGGTGTGTACATCATCTTATGTTGGCTATATTACATTAGCTGTATTCGAGATTCTTAAACCCTTCTTTCTCTGCCCATGAGCTCCTCTACATGCATCCAGCAGTGGTGCAGTGCCGCCACTGGATTACTAGTGCCACTGCAATCAGCCATGCAAAAAATAAATAAATAAATAAATAAATAATATATATATATATATATATTCTGTTGGAATTCACCAGAGCCCTACTGGAATCAGTGATCACACTACAACCTCTCTGTGCCCGCGCACATCAGCACCGTGCACATGCAAATTAGCACCGTGCACATCAGCACCGTGCACATGCAAATCAGCACCGTGCACGCACACATAAGCACAGTGCACGCACCTCAGCACCGCTGCTGGAAAAAATCAAAGAAACACTGCAAAAACATACAATTTCGTCTGTTACAAGATTGTTAATAACTGAGCATAAGGTTTACTTTGTTACAGTTCTTTGAAGCAATGCATTCATTAAAATACAGTCTCACAGATACACATCACAGTACAGACATGTTCACTTGTTTGTGTGTTCCTTTTTTTGCTCTCTTGGGGTATAATCTTAGATATCTTAATTCAAATATTTGTAATTTATTTTCATTCTTTTCTCTATGATTATGCTGCCAGTAACTGTTTTGACCCATGATGTTGAATCCAGATCACTCTGACGTGGACAGTCAACCCTGTTTTTGGGAGATGTGTATGCCTGGATACCATTGACATTCAGTGTCCGGCAAGTTGACAGCATTATCTTCAACCCACCGACAGCGATGAATGTGAACTGGAATCCCGCTCTGATGTTAAAGTAGAGATTTCTTTCTATTTTCCAGTATTCTCTTTAAATTCAGAATCCTCCTAAACCATAAAAAAAGAAAGAAGACTGTTTTGTAAGCATCTAGTGAAGCACTTTGCTTATATCAGAACCAAGATCAGCGTAAAGGCTAAAATGATCAACAACAACACAAATCTGATGGGGTTTTTAAATTAAGAGGGCATGAAAATGGTGTTCTACTTACTCCTTTTGTCAGTGGTTGTCAATAAGAGATCTATTTGAGGAGTCTTTGGGCTTATTGGTGAACGTCTATGTAGTCGAACATTGAAGCCTAAGGGTACACTCTACGCCCGATGGTTTCTCTCAGTCACAAACTCACCGACAGCGTTGAATGTTCCCCCAAGTCCCAAAGCCCCCACCCCCTCCCTGGTCTGAGAGTGAAACATTCACACACAGGGAACACCATGACACAGTGACATAGTGAATATGGTTGTCAGTGGACCTCCTTGTTGGCACCACTGGGACCGTAGCATTTTAATGTACATATATGTTAATTACTACCATATACAAATGTGTTAACTACATATCAGTGAGCTAGCACTGGGGCTTATTTTTACTGAATATTCAAATATCTGGAATTGACTAATACATGTAGGTTTAAAGTCAAAACGATAGTGTGTGTCTGTGTATGTGTGTTCAGAGAGGGGGTGGGTCAGCCCACAGAAGGAGGGAAAAAAGGGAAGGAAGGGGGAAGGGAGACTGTCTGGGTGAGGAGAGTGTTGATCGATTCCAGGCTTGGTATTTTCAGACATGCTGAATGGTTAAAGTCAAAGGTCAGCCGCTCTTGTTTCCTATAAGCAAAGACTGTGTGTGTGTGTGTGTGTCTGTGTGTATCATACTATACATACAAAAACATGTAACCTCATGTACAATATGAAGACTGAATAAGGAATACCTTAGATTGCATGATGTCAAAGGTCAATGTCTGCACAGGAGAGAGAGAAATGTTAGTTGTTGCAGACAGTGGAAGTTTGGAACATTAGAGGACTGATCTGGTTGTACGAGGAATTGCAAAGAAACACAAAACAAAACCTAGCATGTTGAACACAAAGCAGACACACGCAAACATAAACACCGAAAAATAATACAAATATTAGAAAACCACGGGTACATGCACAAGCCCGCGTCAAGAACCACACAGAAGTTAACTTTACTATCATAAATATAGTTGCATACGCACAATTTCAAAGTTGACGTAAGTCTAGTCTGTCACGTGTGTGTCCATGAAAGCCTGTCTATGCACCTACTGTGGATTCCTGACGCTTAATCTCTGGAATCTATGGAGACAAGGTTAGCCACACCGCTAGTCTGTGGAACTGCGTTTGAGCCGAAGCGTGAATGACATGCATACAAGTAGAGGAGGAGGGGTAAAGACAGACAACTGAAACTGAAAAAAAGGACGGCAAACTCCCCCCCCTCCTTGGGACTTGAACCTGTGACCTCCTCCCGGTGAATGAGTTCAAGGGAGGCACAGCCGTTACCAGGGTAGCTTTTTGTGGGCTGGGCGTGTGTGTGTGCGCGCACATGGGTAGAGAGCATGTCTGGAAGTGATGCTATATGTGTTAAGATTGTATTTTTTCAAAAGACAAATGTCTGTTTGTGTGTGTGTGTGTGTGTGTGTGTGTGTGTGTGCGCGTGCGTGCGTGCGTGTGTGTGTGTGTGTGTGTGTTATTGATGTTTTGGCTGTCTGAGTTAATGGTTGTGGTGGTATCCCTTCCCCCACTATTGTCTGGATGACTGATTCTACACCAAGCTACCTGGGCTAGACTGGATCAATAAGTTCATATAATTGTAATTAGCATTTTTTGCCGCTGACTCAGGCCTCATGTAACATGTAACATAATACGCATGCACACCCACCATACATTCATTTGCATCCACACTTGTGCTACTAAAGCAAGCATATAGATTACATATTAATCATAGACCCACCACGCATATATAAAAATGCCCAGATGTGTGAGGATGACGACAACAAATAAACACCTGTGCACTCCCTTCTTCCATAAAACGAATTCTGTGTGAAATATAAAAGAAGATAGAGGTAGACTCACACACTTGATACTTGAATGCTGCACCTAATCGCCCTCCAGTCACGTGACTGAGGAGAAGAGTGGAGCGAACATGGACACGTCACATCAGTTCTGTGTCAGCCGGTGGGAAGCCTTCAGGTGGGGACTGATGTCAAACCCATTCCTGTCTCGTTGCACTTGCAGATATGTGCAGCACAAAGAACAGTGCACAATAAAAGGAAATCCATGGGATGATGGGTGTTCAAAAAAATACAGCAAAATATAGCACACATGTGTCCTGAACTGAAGATATGGATGCCCCCCCCCCCATACTTAGCACCTTCTCCTTTTTTAATTTTTTAACGGCTCTTCAATCGCTGTGGTTGGCTCAGTGGTCTCCTTCTCCAGCTTTCGCTGGTTTTCCATCTCCTCAATCTGAGTGTTGCCCCCCTCTGCCCGCCCTCCAGTTGTCACACTTCTTGCGCTCGCTCTCTCTCTCTCTCTCTCTCTCTCTCTCTCCTCTTACCATGTTCCACTGATGCCTTGTGTCTTTTTTGTGTTCTTCTTGTCGCCGTTCCCTTGACCGTAACTGCGGGTTGTCTGGTGTCTTCTCTTTGTGCTAGCTACCGGAGAGTGAAAAAAGTGTGAGTGTGAGAGAGATGAGGGCAAACCGACACACACACACACACACAGACAAACACACACACACACACACACAGACCGTGTCTGCGTGAATATAAAAATTGTACGTGCTGCTTGGCTTTTCTCTCCAGCCCTCTCTGTTTTCTCTCCCACCCCCTCCCACCCTCCCTCTGAATGAACCCCTCCTCCACGCGGCTGTCTGGCTCTCTCCTGCCCTCTCACCCTGTTGTGTTTGTGTCTTTTCCACTCAATTCGCCCCTTCCTTTCACTGCTACCTTCAAATTGAAAGGTAGTACAAAGTACAAACTACATCTCTCGCTCACGTACAACGCACACACACACACACACAAATCATTTAGCCCTTTGACTCGGTTATACACAATCGTTTCTCAGCATTTATTTTCTTTAATCTACATAATTGTTTTGGCAGTAATCTGTGTGATTTAAAGTAGGCTATAGGCCTTAAATATTCATTATATTTTAGCAAGTATATTTTTTAGCTTGAACCAAACCCTCCTCAACTGTCATCACTGCTTTCCTCTGGTTACATATCGATAAGGTCATTGAGTCCGTATGCATGTTTGTCTGTTCACGTGCGTGTGTGTGTGTGTGTGTGTGTTGCTGCTCATATACACGTGTGCCTGAGCCGGGGGGTTGCAGTGGTCAATGAGGTCAATGTGGTGACCAGACACTGACTCACTCACCCCTCCCCCACCAGGTCTGCCTCTTCTACTGCCGCCCTGCTTCGCATCAGCTTGTGATTACCAGCATCGTCTTCACAGTCAAAATGGACAAACCATTTGAATATATAATACATTCATCCAAATATTTAAAAAAGGTGAATTTGTGTCACCATTGGCATTGCTTAATGTGACAAGAAAAATGTTGTATTTTTTATTAGGGTTAGCCGTATGTAGTAAGCCTTATGCATTATTAATCCAAGTAAATCATTTGCAACCAAGGGCCATCTGAGTGTTAACGTGTTGATCCAATAATTTAATTATGTTGCTTAGTTGTTTTGATTGCAACTCACCATGGGTACTGCAACAAAACGGGATCAAGGAGTGTTTTATAGATTTCCAAATAGCATTGATTTGATTATGTGACTTCACTTTGTGCCAAAATCTATGAAATACAGCCCTGAAATCAGCTTCTTAATATCAGGACAATCCATGTTTACGTAGACCTATATTTTACAGTCAGGAATCCACAGCCTACATTTCTGCCCTTGCAGCTACGCTATTTAGACTATTTAAAGTAAACATCTAATATCTACAATCTATCTGAATAAGTATTAGTGCCACCTTTTAGGGATGATAACCTTTTAATCTGATGATGGGAAGTAAGGAAAGACCATTGTAGGAGGAAAATCGTTCTATAGCGCCCTCTATTGTGACTCAGTGCTTCCTACTGTTAGTTTAGACGTGCGTTCAGTAAATAGTAGCCTAGAACTCTAGACACCCCCTAGCGGCAGCAAATTTATTTGGCAGCTAGTGTAGGTCTAGCACGGCTCCGTCGGCTTTTTGGTGCTGGGAACACCAAGTATGTCTGACCAATCACAGCGTGAGGGGCGGAGTCGGAAGCCGGGCTACCATGACGACAGAGTTGCGACGGTTCCGTGTTAGGTAAACAATGGCTGCTGCTGCTGGCGAACGGCTGTCTTTCCACTCGGCTTTGGCCGCGACTCTTCAAGACTTGAAGTTAACATTTTGTTTGAGAAAATAACAAAGAACGGCACTGAAGTCTTTCCTCGAAAAGAAATATTTATTCTGAGTTTTGATTAATTACGTAGTCTGACTACGTCACCTTCTTCGTTGCTCTGATTTGCTCTGTAGCGCTATCCTAGTGCGTGCAGAGGGAACTTGAAAGGCAACCGTTTATCCCGCCCACACTGCCAATGGAGCTGAGCCAGACCTTACATCTTTGGTCTGGCCAGAGCTATAGAGAAAACAGAGTTGCGACACGCTTTGATGTCGCCGCTAGGGCTGTCACGTGGTTCATGTAAGCCTCAATAGTTCCAAACAAACCGCAAGCTGCCATAGCGGTCATTGTCTTGTCATGGTAAATATCAAAATAAAACACGTTTTTAACTGTTTTTGCGCTAGAATAATAGCTTTTGTGATTGAATAATAATAATAATAATAATAATTAACCTTTGGAGGGAAACGTTCGTGTTAGCTTGGCTAGGTTACTTACGTGAGTGATGCTAACTTTACAAGGTTGGTTGTTCTGTATTTGCACTTAGATAAACAAGTTACCATTACCATTTAATTTGTACTATTATTGGACTATTATTGCACTCTTAGCACTTACCTGTTTTGTGAAATGTCAGCTTTTCCAAAGTACGTTTTATCTTTATTACCAAGTTTAGTTATTTTAAAAGGACATGTAGGAGACTAAAGGACATTGAGTTATTTTTGTAGGACATGGATCAGAACCATGGACGTTTTAAGATGGAGCCATGTATCAGATCTATCAAACAACCACTAATTATGCTTGAATATGATCAGTCAAAATCTAACTCTACAAGCAACTATTCACACTTGCAATTTATGTTAGAGCTGATGGACTGGAATACGTATGACTGGTACAAAAGTTGTTAAATAAACAAGATTTGTATTAAAGAATTATTGAAACAAGAACGTGTGTGTGTGTATGTGCACGTGTAAGAAAACATAGGAATAATAATAAATAATATACACAACATACAACTAAAGTTTATTTCAATTTTCAATCGGGACCAGAAAAAAGGGGTGATTCGGTAGGGCAATGAGACCATCAAAAAAGGCAATTCAAATTTGATTTACAGCAGGCACAACAGGATACAAAACCCTGCAAAACATGAAGATCCCTCTGCCAGACAACCGCACTGTCCAAAGAAGAATGCAGCATGTAAGACTGAAGCCAGGCGTGTTAGGAGAGGTTTTTGACATGCTGAAGCTAAAGGCTGGTAGCATGAGCCAAATGGAGAGGTGTGCTAACCTTGGATGAGATGGCCATCACCCCAAGCGTAGAGCTGCATATGGGGACAGGAAAGCTGTTTGGCAACGTTACACTGCCTGGCCACAATGGCAGAGCAACTCACACTTGTGTCTTCATGCTGGCTGGAGTAATTATAGTAGTTATTATTATTGTTATTATTATTATTATTAAATCATAAATTCCAAATACTCACAATTCCTATGGACCCCATCGCAGTCACTGAGTTGTTGATGGTTGGAATGAGGCTGAATTTACCCGCCTGCAAGGACAGTCACGTGTTGTGAAACATGGTTAGTTAGTTGCTATGGGGCAATTGCTCTGTCAGTTAGCATTGCGTTAGCTGTGCTGCGGTTTAAAACCGTACTCCGGAAACCGGAGGTTTTGGAGTTTAACACGCAGCTGCGCACGAAGTTAAACCTGATTGCTGTGTACTGACCGACACAGGTTCAGCTGATTCCTAGTTAAACTCGGGTTAAACCGGAAGTACTCTGATTTCTCGTTATACTCCAGCAGACGCAGTCTTAACTTAATGTTGGATGTATTTTGTGCTATAATTACCAACAAAAACTTAATGGGAATGTAAAGTGAACTTTAATATAATAAAACGCAAATAATGTTGAAATATATTATGAAATAGTCTAGCCTACTTTTTGTGGAAATCTGAGTCTGGAATCTGCCCTCACCTACGTCAATCACTACTTGTCCCCCCCCCCCCGTCAACAATCGCGCCGCACCCCACCCCGTCAACAACCGCGCACCACGTAATGTTTATGGGGGGCGCCAAAATTGTTGCTGCATACCCCCCTAACACTGGGTAGTTGCACCCCTGGAGAGGGTAGTTAGGATGAACATGTCTCGGATAGAGAACTATAACGAGGAGCAGAAGTTATATTTATTGTACTGCATTCGAGGTGTTGTGGACACGGTGGAAGAGGAAAGACACCACCACCACGCCCCGAAGAAAGTCTGTTTGGGATGATCTCATTTAACAGTAGATCTTCCAGCAGAAGACCGAGCAGCGGCACATTTAAAGAATTTATGGAAGCGCTTGAAAGTTGAAGCGCGTAATGCTATTGCTGAGCGGACGCACGACCGAGACCTGAGCCCCGTGAGCCGTGAAATATCACTGCTCATTCCAAATGTCCAATATTGTTATTGTACTGAAGGCCTATCTGGCGTAATAAGTGTAAATGTATCATACATTATTATTAATACTACTAATAATAATTAATAAAACTAATTCTGTGTGTGTCTGTTATAATGGAGCCTTGTTTCATCCTGCAAACTGGTTTAGTCTCCTCTAAAACCATGTCCGTTTCGAGACTAGACTAACACGCACAAAATACGCCCTCTAGTGTCTGATGTGAATTTCTCTGAAGACACAGCAATTGAGATCAAGGTAAAACGCAGCTGCAGGTTAAACCACAGGTACATACGACACAGCAATGGAGCTTAAGACGTCACGTGACTTCTTGCGTCACCGACGAGTTTAAAACCGTGTTAAACTCTAAAAAGTGGCTAACGTAGCGACA
The DNA here is from genome assembly GCA_030340625.1 of Merluccius polli. Classification (NCBI taxonomy): domain Eukaryota; kingdom Metazoa; phylum Chordata; class Actinopteri; order Gadiformes; family Merlucciidae; genus Merluccius; species Merluccius polli. Next base: position 21,025 of record JAOPHQ010005192.1, read on the forward strand.
GAGCAATTGCCCCATTGTGTTTAGTGTTGTTTATTGTTGTTATGTCCTAATGTGTTGTACTGTAGCCTATAGACAAAGTCAGTTATAAACAACAACGATTTGTGGCCGTGTTCGATCGGGAGGGTGGTTTTATTTTGAAAATTGACCGGATGCTCTATGGCTTTTACTATTTCACTTCCTGCCCGGTCGGTCTGCTTTTTTCAAATTGACGCGTTTCAGCAGCGGCTCGCATCAAAAATAGAACGCTGCGTAAAGATAGCGTTGCGGCTGCGGCGCGACGTTCCGCAGCGGCCCGGTGGAAATGCTCTCACTGACTAGAGTGGCAGCGATCAGCAGCGGCGACCGCGACGCAGCCGTAACGCGACGCTCACGTCCCCGGTGGAAATGAGCCTGCCAATAAGAGGCAGAGTAGCGTGGGTCATGGCTTCACCATCCTAGGGAAAAAGTGGGCAATTTGGCTTGCAGATACTACTGAATGGTGCGCATCTGGGGGGATTTAGAAGTGGGTATACGCAATGCTGACTGAAAAATAAGTGGGTATACGCCGTATACCCGCGTATACCCTGGACTACACCAGTGCCTGTAAGTAAAAACTGTCCTTTAGTCATGAAGTGCGTGACTGACCGCTCCTGTACGGTCTGCCAGACGTGCCAGAAAAGTGAGTGTGCTGGGTGGCTGGGGTCCCTCGTGATTTTGTTGGCCATTCTCAGGCATCGGGTGAGGTAGTTGTGAACAGCGTCCTCGCTGTTGTGTCCGTATGATGAGTCCAGGTGAGGTCGTCGGATATGTAAACACCAAGGAACTTGAAGTGGCGGACTCTCTCCACTTCAGCTCCATTGATGTCCATTGATATGGGGGAGTGACCCCCGCTGCAGCTTCCTGAGGTCAACTATCAACTTCTTGGTCTTGCTGATGTTGAGAGAGAGGTTGTTGTCCTGGCACCATGCTGCCAGGGCTCTGTAGGCTGACTCATCGCCGTCTGTGATGAGGCCCAGGATTGTGAGCAAGGATCATCAGCAAACTTTATGATGGCGTTGGAGCTGGAAGTGGCGACACAATTGTGCATGTACAGGGAGTACAGGAGGGGGCTGAGGACGCAGCCCTGAGGGGCGCCAGTGTTCAAGAAGAGTGTGGCAGAAGTGAGGTTGCCTACTCTCATCACCTGTGGTCTGCCCATCAGGAAGTCCAGGACCCAGTTGCAGATGGAGGGGCTCAGTCCTAGGTCCTTGAGCTTGGTGGTGAGCTTCCCAGGAACAATAGTGTTGAATGCTGAGCAGTAGTCAACAAACAGCATTCTAACATATGTGTTCCTCTTGTCTAGGTGGGAGAGGCGGTGTGAAGTGCCATGGAGATGGCATCGTCGATGGAGCGGTTTGGGCGGTACGCGAACTGAAGAGGGTGGAGGGTCAATGGTGGAGGGAAGGGTGAAGCAGATGTGGGATTTGACTAGCCGCTCAAAGCGCTTCATGGTTGTGGAGGTCAGTGTGATGGGGCGGTAGTCGTTCAGGCTGGTAACCTTGGGTTTCTTGGGGACAGGTATGATGGTGGATGACTTGAAGCAGGTGGGGATCTCGGGCAGGTTCAGGGAGAGGTTGCAGATGTCAGCAAACACCTCAGCTAGCTGGTCGGCACAAGCTCGGAGGATACGACCTGGGATGCCGTCTGGTCCTGGAGCCTTGTGGGGGTTGACCTTCTTAAAGGATCTGCTCACGTCTGCTACGGATAGTATTAGTGAGCAGCTGTCCTTGTCTTCAGGTAACCTCACAGCAGGGAAGGTGTTGCTTTCCTCAAAACGAGCTCGTCTGGCAGTGGGCTGAACAGCACCAGTTCACCTGCCCTTGCAATCCGTCAGAGACCTCAGTCCACTCCTAATCCATCTGGGGTCAGAGCCATTATATTAGGACTCCAGTTTGTCCTTGTAGTTCCGCTTGGCTACTTTGATGGCCTTGCAGAGGACGTACCTGGACTTCCTGTAAGTGTCCAGGTCCCTGGAGGAGAAGGCGGCGGATCGGGCCCTGAGTTTGGCCCTGACATCGCCATTGAACCAGGGCTTCTGGTTGAGAATAGCGTGGTAGCTTCTGATGGGGACTACCTCGTCAGTGCAGTGTCTGATACAACTGGATTAGAGTATTCATTGATGTCACCATCAGCTGCAACACGAAACATCTATCAGTCAGTGGACTCAAAGCAGTCCTGCAATGTAGCCACACAGTCGCTCCATTGCTGGACTACTCTTGAAACCGGTTTATCCTGTTTAAGTCTTTGTCTATAGCTGGGGATTAAGAGTATGGAAATGTGGTCAGCCTTTTCAAATGCAGGTCAGGGGAGGGGTTTGTAGCCACCCTTGAATGGAGAGTAGCAGTGATCCAGGTTCTGGTCACCTCGGGTGGAAACATCAATATGTTGGTCAAATTTCGGCAGGACTTTCCTCATGTTAAACCGTGAGTTTAACATGTAATCAGTTAACCGTGATTAATTTAGTCTATAATGGAGACATGAAAGCCGATACAAATTATTTAGTATGTGTTGAGAAAAGCTAACTGGGTTGGTAGCCTGACTGGATCGCCTGGTGAGTCTCGACATGAGGTTTATTCAGGTAGTTTACTCAATGCAAAAACGTAGTGTACGCAGATATAATTAATGTCATCAGATTGGCTTTACTTCGGTTGTTCCGCTGTCCGCCATTTCCACTACTGGGGATAGCTAATGGGGATAGCTACCGATAGCTACCGGGGTAAACAAAAGCGCTATTCCTCCTGGTTTAGTTGCACGTGCAATGGTTGATGCGTTTTCTTTGTGCCGTAAATTAAGCTTTAATTTTTCCCCGGAGATCGTACCGGTGGCAGACCGGTACGATGGCAGACCGGTACGATCTTATAGGGATTATAGGCTTATAGGGAAGCTAAGGGACCAATCTAAACACAGATGGTGTCATTATTCTGTAGCCATTACACTGTGCAATCAACATTTACTTCATATTGATACGGTAAAGCAAAAAAGATGTCTACAGCACCTTTAAGGTAACACTTAACTTAATAACTAAACACTTTGGAGCATTTATAATGTATAAGTTAATTGCATCATTAGTAAGTGTTTCTAAAATAGTTGTTAACACATCCGTTAAGCATTTATTAACTATTTACTAATGCTTTCTAAATGCTTCTTTACCACTGGTTTGTAACTACTAAAATACTTCATTTAGGTATGGTAAACAAGTCGTCTATAAAGTATGGCAATGCAGTTATGCAGTTATTAACACCTTAAAATGGCCCCATTAATACAAAATAAATCGTCTATATGCAGTATATATAAATGCTTAACATATTGTTTATTAGGTTAGTAATGACTTAATAATGTATTATTCATGTTTTACCAATGATGAATTAACAATTATAAATGAACCTACTATCATTTGTAACAGTGTTATCAATGCTTAACATAGTGTTAGTTAGTAGTGTAGCGCCGGGGCTATGTTGTATTGTTGTATTGTTGTATTGTTGTATTGTTGTTGTATTGCTTTAATACCACTGTTATTGGTTGCGGATGTGTTCCCATCATGCTTTGCTTTGGGAGAACGTGAGAGAGTGGAAGAGACGGGAGATAGTTAGTGAGGAAGTTGGAGAACGGTTAGATTAAGTCTTGGTGTTAAGCTCTCTGTTACATTACGTTGGTGTACTCTACAATAAAGTCACTGAAAGTAAATCACGCCTCTGCTTTTTGACATTTGCCACATTGGTGTCAGAAGTGGGATTTCATTTTAAAAGAAAATAACAATACCCCGTACGAAGATGGCGATGTCAAGAAGCTACCTCGCGAAGAAACTTTTCGAAATTGAAGAACTTCTTCAGAGTCTCGGCGAGGATCTGCCCGCGGAGATGAGTGACCGACCCGACGGTGCCAGTGCTCCCCGCCGCCATACAAGACGAGTGACCAGCGCAGAGAGACTGCCACCGCTGACCGGCGCTGAGAGCTCGCCGTTGATCGCCGCCGTCGGGAGGACGCCGCTGACCGGCGCAGATAGTTCACCGCTGCTCGCCGCCGCCGCCGCCGCCAGCTCGCTGCTGCTCGCCGCCGACGAGAACACATCGCTGGCCGCCGCCGTCGAGAGCACGTCGCAGAATGCCACCGAGAGGGCGCCGCCGATCGCCCCGCCCCCGGCCGCTGCTGCGTATATTCCCATCGCTAGCCCGCCACCACGGACCACCTTTAAGCTCCCTCAATACGCCGGCATCACCACCCTGGAGCCGTACCTAGCGCAAGTGGGGCTGGCTGCAGCGATTAACAATTGGAGCAACCAAGACACTGCTGTCCACGTTGCTCTGGCACTGGAGGGGAAGGCGCTGCAGGTGTTGCTTGACCTAACGCCCACCGAGCGACTAGACTATGCGACGCTGGCGGCTGCATTGGAACGACGCTTCGGCCAACGGGTTTCAATGGACAACATGCGGGACCAGCTGAACCGCCGGCGCCGCCAAGAGGGTGAGACGCTGGGTACTTACGCCGCAGATGTGCGCTTCTATGCATGTCGTGGCTACCCCATGTTTGAGAAAGCAGCCCATGAGGAGCTAGCCCTCGGCGCCTTCATTTCTGGCCTCACACCGGAGAGACTGAGAGAACACCTCTGCATTAAGGCCCCGACCAGCCTCAGTGCCGCACTGGAGGAGGCAGAGAGGGTGGAGGCCATTCTGACCCCATGCAAACGACCAGGGCCCCGAGTGTGCCAGGCCAACGTCAGCAATGAGGAAGGGGATGTCGAGGGAAGGGCCGTCCGTCAGGCTCGTCCGTCACCAGCTCGACCAGACCGACATCGACCAACCCCCGGGTCCCGGGAACGCCGTTTCAACGACCCATGCTGGCGCTGTGGGGAAGTGGGGCACTGGTCCCCGAACTGCCCCGCCCCCGCCCCTGCACCAAAACACCACGGAGCCCCACAGTCGGGAAACTAGTGCGGGTAGGCACCCTGGGGAGACTGCCACCCGTTCCACCGACCATAGACCCCATTGAGAACAATGAAAAGATTGGTAGGGTGGGCCACACACACGGCCTCTACCTCCTCTCTTACATCAAGGGACACCCCTGCTGGGCCCTCGTGGACACGGGTTCCACCATCTCTATTGTGCGCCCAGGGGTGCTTCCAGAGACAGGATGGACGGCCACCGACTGTAAGATCCGAACAGTGACCGGAGAACTAACTGGGATGCTGGGGAAACTTCCGCTGCCAGTGAAGGTGGGGAACACCGAAACCACCCACGAGTTTTGGTTGGCCGAAATTCTAGACCCCTGCATCATCGGGCTGGATCTGCTGACTTGTTGGGGGGCTAGGGTGGATGTGCCGAGGAACGCCATTCACCTCGGCACAGAGACGCTGACCCTCCAGCGCCGTCAAGGGGGGAAGGTAGGGTGTACACAAACCCAGCTGTGTCCACCAGGCGCCGCACCACCTCCGTCTCCGCCGCCTTATCCGTCTACGGCAACAGCGACCTCCCAACCCCCATCGTCAGATGTTGACGACGCTATTCAGGAACTACACCAGCGGAGCAGTGGAGGACTCGATGCTCAGCAGAGCCAACAGCTGCGAGACCTGCTCCAGCAGTTTACAGACATTTTTGCTGCACGAAATCAGGACTGCACCCAAACTAACCTGGTGCAGCACTCAATTGACACTGGCACGGCCCTGCCCGTTAGACTGCGAGCCCGCCGACTGGGGTTTGCCAAACAAGAAGCAGCGGAGAAGATGATCCGGGAGATGACTGAGGCGGGGGTGATAGAGCCGTCCAACAGCCCCTGGGCTGCCCCTGCCCTCCTGGTCAAAAAGAAGGACGACACCTGGAGGTTCTGTGTAGACTATCGTCGCTTGAACGATGTCACTAGAAAGGACTCTTACCCCTTGCCCCGCATAGATGACGCCTTGGACAAAGTCGCAGGGTCACAGTGGTTCAGCTCACTAGACCTTCGGAGCGGCTACTGGCAGGTGGAGCTAGCACCAGATGCAAGACCCAAGACGGCTTTCACCATTGGCCAAGGGCTCTGGCAGTTCAGGGTGATGCCCTTTGGTCTCTGCAATGCTCCCGCCACGTTCGAGAGACTGATGGAGAGGGTTCTGGCTCACATTCCCAGACAACAGTGCGTGGTCTACCTTGATGACCTTCTGGTCCATGCCAAGGACTTCGAGCTGGCCCTGGAGAACCTCCGCCAGGTCTTCCAGGCCATTCGGGGTGCAGGCCTGCGTCTACACCCCAAAAAGTGCAACCTGCTGCAGCGCGAGACCAGGTTCCTGGGCCATGTGGTGGGGCCAGAAGGCGTGGCTACGGACCCTGCCAAGGTGGAGGCGGTAAGGAACTGGCCCATTCCCCGAAATGTCAGTGAGGTGCGCAGCTTCTTGGGGCTCGCCTCATACTATCGACGTTTCGTCCGTGACTTTGCATCGATTGCCACCCCTCTACACCGTCTCACGGACAAAGGGAGGGAGTTCAGCTGGGAGGACGACTGTGCGGCCGCCTTTGCCCAGCTCCGTGCTGCACTGACAACCGCACCCATTCTGGCCCTTCCTGACCCTGGCCGCAGCTTCATAGTGGACACTGATGCCAGTGACGTGGGACTGGGGGCAGTCCTGTCGCAGGAGGGGGAAGGGGGTGAGAGGGTGGTGGCTTACTACAGTCGCTCCTTGTCTCGCCCCGAGCACAACTACTGCGTCACCCGACGTGAGCTCCTGGCAGTGGTTGAGGCATTCAGACACTTTCGCCCCTATCTATATGGCCAGCGGTTCCTCCTGCGGACGGACCACGCTTCCCTGACCTGGTTGCTCAGCTTCAAGGAGCCTGAGGGTCAGGTGGCCCGGTGGATCGAGGCCCTGCAGGACTTCGATTTTGAGATCCAACACCGAGCTGGGCGTCTGCACAGCAATGCAGATTCCCTGTCCCGACGCCCCTGTGAGGACTGCAGACACTGTGAACGCCAAGAGGAGCGAGACGGAGCTACTCTCCAGGTAGCTGCCACAGGACAGGTCGGGCCAGATGAAGGTTGGCTGACTGCAATGGAAGACCAGGAGTGGAAGGCAGCACAGGACAGTGACCCCACACTGGCCAGGGTGGGACAGTGGGTTGTCAACCAGGCACGTCTCCCCCCGCAGGCTGTCTCTGCCTCGTCCGTGGAAACCAAGACCTACTTCTCCGAGTGGGCCACCTTGGCACGGTGTGATGGACTGCTCTACAGGGTCTGGCGTGCACCAGGCTGGGGGAGAGATGTGTGGCAGTTACTCGTGCCCAAGGACTGGCGCCAACGGGTGCTACATGCGGTCCACGGTTCGGTGGGGGCAGGACACTACGGGGTGGCCAAGACCCTCAACAAGCTGCGCCAGCGTTTTTACTGGCCTGGTTGCAGGAGGGACACAGAGCTTTTCGTGCACTGCTGTGACTCCTGCACTGCTAAGAAGGGGCCGACTGGACGTTCCCATGCCCCTTTACAGCAATACCAGGTGGGGGCCCCCATGGAGCGGGTTGGGGTGGACATCCTGGGCCCCTTCCCCATCACAGACAGTGGGAACCGCTACGTCCTCGTGGCCATGGACTATTTCACTAAGTGGCCAGAGGCGTATGCGGTCCCCGACCAGAGTGCAGTGACCACAGCCGAGCGCCTGGTGTGTGAGATGTTCTGGGGTAAGCAAGACCAGGACGACGCCCCTCCACCCCCAGAGCGACGGGCTAGTGGAGAGGTTCAACCGGACGCTTGCCACGCAACTGGCTATCGTCACCTCACGACACCAGCGAGACTGGGACCGTCACCTACCCCTTGTCCTGTGGGCTTATCGCTCAGCGGTGCAAGAGAGCACGGGGTGCACACCAGCCACACTTATGTTTGGAAGAGAGCTGCGGACGCCTGTGGACATGGCCTTCGGCGCCCCTCCTGACACAGATCTCCCCAAGATACCGGGCTTCGAGTACCTGCGGGACATTCAGCAGCGTCTGGCGGAGGCCCACGAGTTTGCCAGGCAGCAAGCGGGGGCACGACAAAAGCGGGGGTATGACCTCCGTTGCCAGGGCCGCTCCTTCGTGCCTGGGGAGAGGGTGTGGGTCTACAATCCAACCCGGAAAAAGGGGGTCTCTTCCAAACTGACCAGCCAATGGGTGGGGCCCTGTGAGTTGCTGGAACAACTTTCCGATGTTGTGTATCGGGTGAAGATGTGTGTCCGTGGACGGGTGGTGGTGTTACACAGAGACCGCTTGGCACCCTACCGGCCTCGGGAGGCCGGATTTTCCGACACACCCAGTTCACCCAGCACGGCTACACGCACACCGACGAGTCCTCCGACTCAAACAGACAGTGGGGGGTTTGGGCATGCGACCCCACGGGCTCACAGGCGGCGGCAGCCTCCCCGTCGCTATCAGGACTTTGTTGTCGGCTGAGGACAGGCGACATGCTGGTGGGGGCAATGTAGCGCCGGGGCTATGGTGTATTTTTGTATTGTTGTATTGTTGTATTGTTGTTGTATTGCTTTAATACCACTGTTATTGGTTGCGGATGTGTTCCCATCATGCTTTGCTTTGGGAGAACATGAGAGAGTGGAAGAGACGGGAGATAGTTAGTGAGGAAGTTGGAGAACGGTTAGATTAAGTCTTGGTGTTAAGCTCTCTGTTACATTACGTTGGTGTACTCTACAATAAAGTCACTGAAAGTAAATCACGCCTCTGCTTTTTGACATTTGCCACAGTAGGTTAGTAATATTTTTTTGTTTTGTAGTGTTTGTTTTTGTATTGTTGATGTTTTACTAATGATGAATTCACTATTAACTAATACGTTGTAAATGCTCCAAAGCGTTTAGTTATTATAAAGTGTTACCGAAATTAATTGTTGATGAAGAATTAACAATTTTGACTAGTGAGAAATTAATTGTAGATATCTTTAATTAGAATTGCTACTAGTCAAAATTACGTTATGGATATGTTGGCTTGGAATTCTAACTAGTCAAAAAGCAATTGTTAATATCTACAATTGCTATTACCGCTGTTGATTAAATGTTAAAACGGCTTGCCATACAGCACATGTGCATGGAAAAACCCCACTAGTCTCAGGCCCGTTTTGGGGCTTTTATTTTGCAAAGACGCTCTGATAAATATGCTCGAAAGAAACATATAATTTTGCGTCCACGCCGTGATTCCATAATGATTTTCTTTTTGCCGTGTATGGTATAATATTATATGCATGCAGCAGAATTCATTAATATAGCTATTTCAAAATGAACGAATCCCAAAGAACTGAACGGTATCGGCCGACGGCCTGTATAGGTCCGGTATACGGTACACTTGCTTATATTCTTTATCATGGCAGACAATCTTGAAGATAGTATGGATGATTTGGATCAAGATGAGGGTAACTGGCATGTAAGGAGGATAAATAAAGCAAAGCGGGTTAGAGGATTGCAGGAATCAGTGGATAGTGAGGTGAAATGGAGTGTTGTTGTGAGGTTTGGAGAGTCAGGAGTGAAAAGTTTGGATCCATTAAAACTGACGAAAATAATTAAGAATCAGGTTGGCGAGGTTAAGTATGCTAGAGTTCTAAATGATGGCAATTTATTAATTGGATGTATCTCTGAAGAGCAGGTTGGAAGAGCTTTAAAGCTGCAAGCTGTTGGGAAAACAGCGGTAGTAAAGGTGGTGAAAGTGGGTGAACAAGGAAGTAAAGGAGTAATTTATGGGATCCCTTTAGCAATTGAAATGAAGGAGCTGGTTAAAAACTTAAAAGAAAAGTGTGATTCTGTTCAGAGTGCAAAGCGTTTAACCAAGGGGGTTGAGAAAGTAGAATCCGAATCAGTTTTGATACAGTTTAGTTCAAAAGAATTGCCTACAGAGCTTTACTTTGGATATATGAGATACAGGGTAAGAGAGTTCACTCAGAAGCCAATAAGATGTTATAAATGTCAGAAGTTTGGGCATGTAGCAAAATTGTGCAAAGGTACGCAAAGGTGTGCTAAATGCGGAGGGGAGCATGATTATGGGGAGTGTGGTGAGGGGGTAAGACCTAAGTGTTGTAATTGTGGAGGGGGACATAGTGCAGCATACTGGGGTTGCGAAGTAATGAGAAGGGAGACTGAGATTCAAAGTGTAAAAAGGAAGGATAGAGTTCCTTATGCAGAAGCAGTTAAAAGAGTGGAGCAAACAAAGAAGGTGAATAAGGGACATATTAGTGGGGAAATAGAAACAAGCAAGGTATGGGCTCAGAGACAAGAACATGTTAGAGAGAAGGAGAAAAGGGAATGGGAGGAAAAGAGGGACTTAGTTATCTTTATTGCAGGGGTAATTAATGCAACAGCTGAGGTCAAATCTAAAACTGAAAGGATTCAAATTATAGCAAAGGCAGCAATTCAGCATTTGGGCATGATATACTTAAAATGGGAGGAAATAAGAGATTGTCTTGTGATTCAGTCAAGCCAGGAAGTAGGTAAAGGATGATCTTATTTATTATGTTCATTTTACAATGGAATGCAAGGAGTCTGTTGGCAAATGGTCAAGATTTTAAGAAGTTTGTAGATAGCAGAAGTGTAAAGCCAGATGTAATATGTATTCAAGAGACGTGGTTAAAACCAAAATTTGATTTTGTTTTATCTAATTATATGGTCATTAGAAGAGACAGAGAACAAGGAAGTGGTGGGGGATGTGCTACTTTTGTAAGGAAGGGTATACCATATAGGTTGTTGGGTACAGGGGAGGAGCAAGAATATGTGATAGTGGAAATATGGGCAGATAAAAAGAAAGTTGTGGTAATAAATTATTATAATCCTTGTAAACAGCTAGAATTAAATGAGTTAGAGAAAATAGAAGGACAGGATAGGGATAATGTATGGTGTGGAGATTTTAACGCTCATAATACACTGTGGGGAGGGGAGAAGACAGATAAAAATGGACAGGTGATTGAGGAGGTAATGAATGATAAGAACTTAGTTTGTTTAAATGATGGAAGAAGGACTAGGATTGACGTCAGAACTGGTAAAGAGTCAGTATTAGACCTTACCTTTTTGTCTAGTAGACTGGCTCCAAAGTGTGAGTGGGAAGTACATGGAGAAGGTACTATTGGAAGTGACCATTACCCAATTAAATGTAAGCTGGATGTTGATGTAAGAGTGAGTGCAGAAGATAGTCATGGAAGGTGGATTTTTAAAAAGGCAGAGTGGGAGAGATTTACAGAAACAAGTGATTTGTATATTAGTTCAGTCCAAGAAACAAATGATATTGAAAGAAATGAAAGTGAATTGAGACAGAGTATTTATATGGCTGCAATGGATACCATACCAAAAAGTTCAGGGAAACTAGTGAGGAAAGCGGTTCCATGGTGGAATGTTAAATGTGATGAGGTAGTTAAGGAAAGGAATAGAGCCTTGAGAAGGTTAAAAAGGACTCATAATTTTCAACATTTTATTGAGTATAAGCAAGCACAGGCAGTAGTGAGAAGTCTCATAAGGCAAAGGAAAAGATCATACTGGAGGAGTTTTTGTAGTTCAATTGGAAGTACTATTAATTTAAATGATGTGTGGGGAATGATTAAGAAAATGGAAGGTAATAGGAGAGAGTGGAATTATCCAATCCTTTCAGATGGGGATCAGGTGGCTGTATCAAATTTAGAGAAGGTAGAAATGATGGTGAATACACTGAGTAAGGTACATAGTTCTAGTAATTTATCAGAAGAAGAAAGAAGGGGTAGGGAAGAAACAAGGAGTTTATATACTGAAGTTATTCAAAGGAAAGAAAGGTTAGAGGATAAATATAATGTTCAATTTACACTGAGAGAATTAAGAAATGCATTGGATAAGTGTAAGAATTCTTCTCCTGGTAAAGATGAAATGTGTTATTGTATGTTGAGACATTTAAGTGATGAGGGGATTCAGAAGGTTTTAAATATATTTAACAAAGTGTGGGAGGAGGGAATTATTCCTGCAGGGTGGAAGGAGGCGGTTATTGTTCCAATAAGAAAACCAGGAAAAGATGCTAGTAATCCAGCAAATTATAGGCCAATAGCGCTAACTTCTCACTTAGGTAAGTTAATGGAAAGGTTGGTCAATGGAAGGATGATGCACTTTATGGAGGAAAGGGGGTTAATGGCTGGGTATCAGAGTGGTTTTAGAAAGGGGAGAAGTACTATTGATTCAATCATATTGAGGATGAAATAAGAAAAGCTCAGATAAAGAAAGAAACTGTTGTGGCAGTATTTTTAGATGTGGAAAAAGCGTATGATATGTTATGGGTAGAAGGTCTCTTAATTAAAATGCATATGCTAGGAATTGGGGGAAATATGTTTAATTGGGTAATGGACTTTTTAAATGGTAGAACTATACAGGTGAGAATAGGGAAAGAAATATCTAGAAGATGTTTGGTAGAAAATGGGACACCACAAGGTAGTGTTATTAGTTCATTGCTATTCAACATAATGATTAATGATGTTTTTTCTAATGTCCACCCTGAGATTGGGAAGTCACTATTTGCAGATGATGGTAGTCTATGGAAAAGGGGAAAGAATGTGAAGTATATCCTGAAAAAGGTACAGGAGGCTCTAACCCTAGTGGAGGATTGGGGAAGGAAATTGGGTTTTAGATTTTCTATTGAGAAGACTAAGGTTGTGTTTTTTACTAGGAAGAAAATAGATGAAAATTTAAAACTGAAGTTATATGGAAGGAATTTGGAAAGGGTTAAAAGTTTTAAGTTTCTTGGTGTGTGGCTTGATACAAGACTTACATGGAGGGTTCATATACTGAGTGAACAAATGTAAAAGAGTAATGAATTTAATGAGATGTCTTGCTGGAACAGAATGGGGAGCAGATGTAGCTTCTTTGAAGCAAATTTATGTGTATTTAATTAGAGCCAGAATTGAGTATGGGTGTTTGGTTTATGGATCTGCAGCCAAATCAGTTTTAACTGAATTAGATATAGTTCAAGCTAAGGCACTGAGAATATGTACAGGAGCAGTGCGATCTTCTCCAGTTTGTTCCTTGCAGGTAGAAACAGGAGAAATGCCACTTTGGGTTAGAAGAAAACAGCTTCAGGCTAACTACTGGGTCAACTTGATGGGTCAAAGGTGTGATCATCCAGTTAAAATTGCAATCCATGCAAGCTGGGAGAGAGAGGTAGTAAGACTTCCAAGTTTTGGATGGACTGGGGAAGCATTGGCACAGGAAATGTCTATACGTGACCAGAACTTTTGTCCAGGAGTGCTGTGGCCAATAGTTCCTATATGGCAGTTGGAGGTCCCAGAGGTAGATCTAGAGATTCTTGAGACTAAGTTAGAAAATCCTGAGTCAAATTTGGTACATGAATTCCAGTGTCATGTAGGAGAAAGGTATCAGGAGCATATATTAATTTTCACTGATGGGCCAAAAGACCAAGAGACAGGTGCTACAGGTGCAGCTTTTGTTGTTCAGAGATGGAATGCCCAAGTTTTTAAGAGAACTTCAAATTATTTGAGTGTGTTTGCAGTAGAATTGTATGCAATCCTGATGGCAGTGCAATGGACTGAGCAGATACAGAACCATAACGTTTTGATATGCAGTGACTCTGTGTCAGCTATCAATAGTATTGGGAAGGGATTGTCAAAAAGTAGGCAAGATCTTATTTATGATATTCTTCTGGCAATTAGAGATGTAAAAAGGAGAGGGGTGGAAATATCATTTGTATGGGTCCCAGCACATGTGGGTATTGCAGCAAATGAGAAGGTTGATAAATTGGTTAAGGAAGCTGCAAAAAAGGAAATTATAGATGTTGATATAAATTTGTCCAAGGGGGAAGGTAAAAGTATTGTGTGGCAGAAAACTATTTTAAAATGGCAACAATTTTGGGAACAAGAAAATAAAGGGAGGCACCTATTCTCATTAAATAGTAGAGTAACTGAGTCAATTAATGTTTGTAAAAGTGAAGGATTTACACGTAAGGAACAAGTTATTATTTATAGAATGAGGATTGGTCATACATGTCTGAATAACACTTTATTTGTTTTAGGGACACATCAGAATGGCTTGTGTTCATGTCAGGAACCTGAGACGGTGCAGCATGTTTTGATTTCTTGTAGAAAATATGACCGCCAAAGACAAGATCTGATAAGAGATTTGAGAGAAATTGGTTTGGAAGAAGTTTCTTTGAAGAGTATTTTAGAAGTAGGATCAAGTTGGAGAGGGAAAAGATATCTGTTCACATTTTTAAAGGATACTGGACTGTTCAGCAGAATATAGTGCACTAAGGTGCTAGTACCATAGATGGCAGCAATGCAACTTCTTGGATGCCGGCTGCCGTAAAACTCCAAAGAAGAAGAAGAAGAAGAAGAAGAAGAAGAACGAATCCCAAACATTATTTGCCAGTACCACGTCAGCGCTGCCTGCGTGTACCATGGATGTAGGCGTGCGTGCTGTGCTTCGTGTCAGACCAGGAAGTAATCGCTGTCTGCCTCTACAACGGCACAGTGTAAAGTTGTTTATGTATTTACTGAGACCAACGATTACATTAGTTGTATCACAATTCCGTTGTGTTGAAAAGAGAAATAGATATTTAATGTAGACCTAATTTAATTCACCCAACACAAGGTACATTTGGCAAGTTTTGAGTCGATTCAAGGTAAGGATTTCCATTAGCTGTTTGAATTGACCATATACGGAATTGACAGGCGTTTCATCTACCTTCATTTGAGTCGCGTGAGTTGTATCTTTTGACAGCTAGCTACCTGTTCATACTCCTGTAGGCTTAGGGTTAGTTGTTTGTCTTCCCCCGGATTTCCGGATACTGCCCTTACTTGCAATCGATACTAGATGTAAAAGGATAGAGGGTTGTAAAGTCATCGAGAAATATAAAAATGCACCTTGATATTTCTATATTGGAACCACTACGTTAAACACGTGTGCATGTGTATGCATCACGTTTATACTATTATCTGCATCTTAATGTGAAATTGCAGAATTCTATATTTTAACCTGTTCCTCCACTACACACGCACAGCTCAGACGATGGCAAACTCGATCCTGACAGAGATGGGCAGATATCTGAATGAGACGGTTAACATTTTGGAGGATGGACAGAGGTATGAATAGAATAATGAAGATTTTATGCAAATGTGATCATGTGCACAGACTCACTGAACGTCTTATAGTCTCTGTGTTATGTATTATGTCCCTTTTGCTACAATAATGGTGCAGCAGTTACACAAATCCATGTAGTGGAATGGAAATTGATCAATGCTCACAATACATTCAAGTCAAATTACTATGGATGTTAAAAGTATGATAGCCAATCACTTTCTGATCATATCCCATGTAAGGGCTGTCCCTGACTAAGGATTTCGATAGGCGACTAAAAGCAATCCATCGCGATTATTAGTCGACTATGGTCATACATCTTTTTTTATATATATAAAAAAATACTTTTGATATTTCTTAAATATATATATATATATTTAAGAAATATCAAAAGTCACAAGTGTTGTGTTAAATCTTAACCATTGATATATTTCCTTTCTACATGTAATACTAGTTCATTCATAGGGATGCAAGAAATACTAAAAAAACAAATCGAATCCAAACGGTCCAAATCTCAACAAGTAGCCTAGGCTTACTCGTTTTGTAGGTGCCTTTTTTTTGGTGTGCAAAAATATTCTGCTATAGTTTCCACCAATTTACACATATCGTACGACAGTTTCAATATTTATTTATGCAGTCTATGTGCGTTAAGGCCCTGACACACCGGGTCGGCCAATCTCAGGCCCGGTGAGCGCTAGTCGCCCTCAGTGATGACACCGACGTCTTTGTCCTCCTGGTGTACTGGACATCAAGGATGCAGGTCGTCGCCGACATTCACATGGAAAAGTGGAATGGCGATGTCCTGAATGTTAATGAAACTGTCAAGCGGTTAGGCCCCATAAAGTGCAGCCAGCTTCTTGGTGTCCACGCACTGTCAGGCTGTGATACGGTATCATACCCCTTTGGAAAAGGAAAGCAGTCAGTGATCAAGCTCCTGGAGGTAGACATACCAGGTCTTGATCAAGTGCTTGGACAGCCTGGGGCGACCCACGCTCAGCTCAAAGCGACAGCTGACAGCTTCTTCTTACCCCTCTATGGACAGAACAGCTGTACAACAATGAATGATGCACGTGCTCATTTCTACCGCAGCCGTAAGAAGCCTCCACCACTAAAGAAACTGCCACCGACTGATGACAATCTGCAGCTGCATGTGCTCCGAGCTCACCTTCAGATGCTACTGTGGAAGGCAGCGGACCAACGTGATCCACCTGAAGAAGCTTGTGATATTGCCAACTTTGGTTGGAGCATCGAAGGCTCCACCATCACACCTGCTGTCTCAACAGCGCCAGTTGCTCCCCAAGCACTCCTGGATGTTGTGAGCTGCAGTTGCACTGCAGAGGGCAAGGCATGCAATGGTGCTCGCTGCAGCTGCAACAGAGCAGGCCTCTCATACACTGACTACTGCAAGTGTGAGGGAGGAGTCACCTGCTGTAGCCCTTTCACCAGCAAGCAGATGGATATTGTAATCAATGAAGAGGAGCTAGATGAAGATGATGAGGAGGAGGAGTTTTGTGATGGCTGGTAATACTGTGCTTAATGTCTTCTGAACAATGACACATGAGATACTGTTCAGAAGGGACTGTTAGTGTGTTCCTCTCTTTATTGTTGAGTTGGTGGTTGCAGGCTAAAAAGGCAAATGTTATTTTTTATTATTCTTTGTCATGTGAAAGTTATATTAAAGGTTGTTTCATACATTTGTATTACTGAATTTGTGCTCATTCAAAGATAGTGTGATGAAAAGCTGAAAGACTTTAAAAAACGTTTTATTTTTTGTAATGGAGACTTTTATTGTATTCCCGGCAAAAAAAGACGAATAAATAACAACAAAAAACAAAATTAAAAACAAACATTGATATCGGCATTGGCTATTGGCCAAATTGTTAATTTAAACATCGGTATTGGCCCAGAATTTCACAATCAGTGCATCCCTACAGAGTAAACCAAGATTAGCTTAACCTTTGACCTTCATTTTGTCCTTGACTTAGACTCTATATCCAAAAAATAACGCCAGAAATGGACTCCCCACCCTCTAAAACCCCTAAAAAGTGGTATTACATGACCCTCTAGGTCAGTGGTTCTCAACCTTTTTTGAACAAATGCCCCCCTGACCATTCCATGATCCTCGTACCGCCCCCCCCCCACCCCCCCCCCCCCCCCCCCCCCCCCCTTACAAAGAAAACCCAAAAAAACTACATGGTGCTGGTGCTTTAAGTGTTCTTGTAGTAAACAGTGTGTTAAGACTGGAGGACTTCAACTGACATCGGGTTTTATGATGAGAGAAGCCATTGTTTTGCTTTAAAATCCCTGTTTTTATTGGATTGGAGCTGTATTTATGCCCCCAACAACTTGATGTGCTGCTGAGCAAATCTGACTATTTTACAGGAAATTAAAGCACTGATTTTAAACATTGCCTCCAAAATGTATGTTTTTGAGACATAATAGGTCATGTTTGTACATTACTTAACTGGAGAAACTGGTAAACAACATGGAAATGTTATTTTAGTTGTAATGTGATATAACATATTAATTATAATAGGATAGGTTATATAAGATATTAAATAGTCCGCTCGACTTGTAAAAATAAAAAAAAACTCACGATTTTAACTCTAAAACGCATTAACGTATTATTAATTGATTAAATATTTCTTTCTTTCGTAAGTGACCATGGTATAAGCGGGATAATGTCCTTCAAGGTGTCCATTAACAGAAATTAATGGACGATGCGGAGGCGGGAACCGGTTGCGTCGGACGGTTGCTTCCGCGAAGTCCATTCATTTCGTCGGGCATTATCCCTTACTTATACTATACTTTATATTTCGGCTGCAAACCGCAATTCTTTTTTCGTTCTCCGTAACTTT
The DNA here is from genome assembly GCA_030340625.1 of Merluccius polli. Lineage (NCBI taxonomy): Eukaryota > Metazoa > Chordata > Actinopteri > Gadiformes > Merlucciidae > Merluccius > Merluccius polli. The sequence continues at coordinate 38,923 of JAOPHQ010005192.1, forward strand.
GAAATATCTCCACACTGCCGACATCTTTGTTTATGTTTACCGCGTCACTGCACGTTGTTTGCTTGCGTCATTAAAACGCAGCGGTAATATTTAATATATATTCGGCCTTGTTTTTCACTCATTCCACCGAATACTGAATTTGGCTTTTTTTTGCAATATTTGGCCGAATATATTCGGTTACCGAATATTTGGTGCATCCCTATTTGATTGTAATGTTGTGTGTGATTAAACGTGGTTACATTATCGTGCTTGTGTACGTTTTCATTGGTTATTTAAGTTTTAGCCCGCGAAGATGAGGTGACAGCTGTGAAAAGTAGCGTTTGTGTTTCCCGGGTTTCGCTGCTGCTGTGGTGGATTTGTTTGGGCGTTACTATGGAGACCGTTCCTGCTCGGCTTGTCCGATCGTGATCAGGGAGCAGAGGGGAGATCTCCAGGGGCGACGTCGGGGTTTACTCCCTTTTACCCAGCAGTGGAAGCAGCAGACTCGGGTTCTTGGTCTCAGACAGCAGCTTTATTTTTAGTTGGGAAACCATGAAAGTTTAAAATGTAGAGTTCAAATGAACTTTGTACAAGCCAAATTGTGGCGCCCCCATTCGTGCCTGAGCGCCCCCATACAGCCCTCACGCGTCCAGCGCCCCCCAAAATGTTTATAACGCCCCCCCCAGGGGGCGGTACAGCCCCCGTTGAGAAACCATGCTCTAGGTCATCAAGCTCAAAAGTTGAAAATTCACCAACATCCAAGATGGCAACGGCCGCCATCTTGAATTCTGAAAAATGCTCAAGGTTGCCCATGGGGCAACCAAGCTTATTTTGCTCTCCTAACTGTATTGAACATATTTGCATGAAAAAAAGTTTGGTGTACTTAACATCTCCGGGTCAACATTTTGGCAACTTGACTAAACTCTAAAAGTAAGAAAACACGCAGAAAACAGTCAAAATGTTGCAGATTTTAATCTATAAGGCCAAACATTGTCTGAAAAAAACGTGTACTTGAGTAAATGAGTTAGCCGAGTCAAGCAAATCAGAATCAGAAAATCGTTAGTAATTCTTTTTCCGACATCTTACAAATACATGTTATATTATGTCGATAAGCCTATGTATTTTAGCAAAGTTTTGGAGCAAGATATATCATTAAATAGTAAAAAGCCTTTGCCATTGCGCAGTCATCATGCATTGTTGTTGAGAGGCTGTATAAAATAGGTTTGTTCACAAACGTTAAATAGTTGGCCCTGGTAGGCAGAGTTCTGAACTCCTGTATACTGGGCCCTCATTTATCAACAGTTGTACAAAAAGTTCTAAATCCTATCGTACCAATGAAATGTATGCGTACCCATGTAGGCTATTGTGGTGTACTTAACTTTGTGTTTTATTAAATGATCCAGTTCCACACAGATGCATGTAGTACCACGGTTTACTGACATTTGCCACTCTCTTACAATGCACTCGCACGTAAAACACAGTCAACAAAATAACACCGTACTGTCGTACAGATAACGGCTGTCGTACTTTACTGTCATAATTTACTTTATTGTGTGTGTATGTGTATGTAACAGCTATGTTGGACCAAAAATCTAAAATAAATAAATGACTCAATAAATACATAAATGAAATAATATATAATGTAGAGATAAAAACCTCAAATAAATGTGCTAGTTAATTTTAAAATAGATAAATATGCACAGAAATAGAAACATTTAAAATATGTATTTATTTGACAAATAACTTCCCTGTTAATTTCCCTATTATTATTATTATTATTATTATTATATAATTTCAGTTTTTCAATTTCTTCACCCATATGTTAATGAGGGGGCGTTGCATTCGTATGGTGTGCAGCATACGGTGTGCAGTGCCTGTGGAATTGTTTTGTGCACATTGTAGTCACCGTGTCTGACCAGTAGGTGGAGACATGTTCAGTCATCTCTCCTGTTTCTCTATCTAGCATTACGCCTGGTACACACTGCGTGCCCGAGCAGCTTGTGTGCTTGTGTTGAGCCCACTCCTGTATACACTTTACACATCGGACTGCTCTCCTTCCCACCCCTCCAACCACATCATAAAATTTGCCGACGACACCACTGTGGTCGGTCTCATTTCAGGTGGCGATGAGTCTGAGTACAGAGCCGTGGTCCAGAAACTCTCAACTTGGTGCTCATCCAACAAGCTACTTCTCAACACAACAAAAACTAAGGAAATCATCATAGACTTCAGACGCAACCGCACTGCACTTGCCCCACTCCACCTGAACGGCGACTGCGTGGAAAGGGTGTCATCATTCAAATTTCTAGGGGTACACATCTCCGAAGATCTCACCTGGTCCATCAACACCAAAGCAATAATTAAGAAGGCCCAGCAGTGACTACACTTCCTGAGAATTCTCAGGAAAAACCATCTCGAACAGAAGCTGCTGGTGTCCTTCTACCGGTCAATCATTGAATGCATACTCACCTTTTGCATCACAGCTTGGTATGCGGGTTGCTCGGCGGCAGACAGGAAGGCTCTGCAGAGGGTCATAGGCACAGCCCAAAAGATCATAGGCTGCCCTCTGCCCTCCCTGGAAGAGCTTGCCGACTCCTGCTGCCTCAACAGGACCAGATCAATTTTCAAGGACTCACCCTGCCCACCACCTGTTCAACCTGCTCCCCTCCGGTAGGCATTTCAGGTCAATAAATGCACGCACCGCCAGACTAACCAACAGTTTCTTCCCCTGGGCCATACGTTCACTAAACCAAAAAAAGAACCCTCTGCAAACTATGGCCACCCCCCACCCCCCCAATCTTCCCCTCCCTTGCCATGATCAACTAGCCTGGCAAGCCAGACCCACATCAGAAAGATGTAAGGTCTGGCTCAGCTCCATTGGCAGTGTGGGTGGGATAAACGGTTGTCTTTCAAGTTCCCTCTGCACGCAATAGGATAGCGCTACAACCAATCAGAGCAACGAAGAAGGTGACGTAGTCAGAGCCGTCGCTCTGACTACGTAATTAATCAAAACTCCGAATACATATTTATTTTCGAGGAAAGACTATAGTGCCGTTCTTTGTTCTTTTCTCAAATAAAATGTTAACTTCAAGTCTTGAAGAGTCGCGGCCAAAGCCGACTCGAAAGACAGCCGTTCGCCAGCAGCAGCAGCCATGTTTACCTCTAACACGGAACCGTCGCAACTCTGTCATCATGGTAGCCCAGCTTTCGACTCCGCCCCTCACGCTGTGATTGGTCTGACATACTTTGTGTTTCCAGCACCAAAAAGCCGACGGAGCCGTGCTAGACCTACCTAGCTGCCAAATAAATTTGCTGCCGCTAGGGGGTGTCTAGAGTTCTAGGCTAGTGATCAACCACAAACACCTCTGGACAATATTGCATTCTGTGCACCCATGCACTAGGCACTTTTCTTGCTATTAGGCTGCGGCTAGTTTTACTCGTGTGCTGGAGGGTGTTCTGTCTGGGAGGGTTTGGAGGGTATTTCTGTGTGTAAATGTTGTGCTGCGTTTTGGGGCTGGGTGAGAGTGTGTGTGAGAGAAAGAGAGAGTGTGGAGCATGTAGGGGATGTTTTTCTGTAAGTTTACTTATTTATTTATTAACTATTTATTGCTCTTTTTTAAAAAGCACTGACCAAGAGTGGCAACTTGAATTTCGTTGTGTTGATACTATACAAATCTATTCTATTCTATTCTATGGTGTTACCTCTGCTGCGGCTCGCATGTCTGTTTCTGATGCGGCGCTGCTGCACGGCTCTGCCAGCGAGCCCTATCTTTCTACATTGAGTAAATGTCCTTAAATAATACAATGTTTCATTTCATTTCATTATAAATGTCATTTATATTTAAAAACTTGACACAGAGCTCTTAATTTAAAACGACACAGGAAGTGTTTGCGAAAAGAATAGGTGTAGGTGCCTACACATACAGTGCTTGAAACCTAATAAAACTAACAATTACAATAGGGTGCCTAGATCTTTGTGTTTGGCCCCCTAATAATAAAACTAAGAATTACAATAGGGTGCCACGCACTTTGTGCTTGGCCCCTTAATAAAACTAACGATTACAATAGGGTGCCTCACACTTTGTGCTTGGCCCCCTAATAACTAAAGCTGCAAGCAGCGTTTATCAGGGGCCAAGCCTAATGCCGACCATTATGACCTTCTTTGTTTTTATAGGGTTGATAACGATGGAATAGCCTCATCTTGGGTCCAGTGATACGCATACAAAGATTCATGACCATAGGTCAAAGCGGTCAGGAGTTATGCTTGGTCAAAGTTTTCATTTTCAATCGACCACTGTAGCACCCCCTATGGTCCGGTTTGGATGAACTTTAGACTAATTAATCTTGACCTATGTATCTTCAAGTAAACATAGATTACAGCGGTAACTCACCTTTTGGCTCCTTAAATCTGATTTAGACCAATTTAGGTCAATCAACTTCATCTCACTTGAGCAATTAGAATAACTTTCTCCCCAACCGTCGTTGGGTCCGCTCAAATTGAACATTCGGGCTAGGAACTGTGATCATCTTTATCACAAGCCCACTGTGATGCCACGCCCAGTTTGACAAAAACTTGATGTCATGTTGTTCAGATGATTTGCACCCAAGTCTAAAAACCTGGGATCCTAAGGGATTTTAGTTTTTCATAAAATTAAAAATGATGATGATGATGATGGGTAAGATAAATCGAAAACTTTGCCTTCCGGCACGCCTGTATTATTGCGAACTCCACATCGATCCACCTGTCCATCTCATGCTCCATTTTACCCTCACTCACCCAGGATACTTGAATTCCTTCGCTTGCAACTCACTCCCAACCCGGAGGGAGCAATCCACCGTTTTCCAGCAGAGAACCATGGCCTCAGACTTGACTTGACTCTCATCCCGTCCACTTCACACTTGGCTTCAAACCGCCCCAGTGCGTGCAGCAGGTCACAGTCCAATGAAGCCAACAGAACCACATCATCTGCAAAGAGCAGAGACGCAATTCCGAGATCCCAAAACCAGACACTCTCCTCAGCTGCGCCTTGAGATCCTGTCCATGAATATCACGAACGGAGTCCAACCCCCACTGGAAACGTGTTTGACTTTGTGCTGAGAATATGGACACAGCTCTCACTTTGGTTATACAAGGACCAAATGGCTCGTCGTAATGAGTATGTGATCAAGAAACTGAATATTTTCAAGAACCACTGGAGGAGACCGACGATACCGCTGTTGTTCCAACAGAAGAAGTTGATGACGTGATGAAGTCTCTTGAGGTTGGTGACACGGACTCTCACCAAGTATTGGTCAGGAGTCAGGACACAAACAAAGAAGATAACCCTTTTGTTTGTGTCCTCCACACAAAATGTGTGTATACTACATTGTAGCATTGTTTTGTAGCGCTGTATTGTATTAACTAACTAATTTTCTCTTTAAATAAATTTTAAAAAAAATCATTCAGAATGTATTGTTTTGTGCAAACTTCTCTATCTACACAAGAGAAATGCAAAGATTGCCCCATTCAGCAGGGAAGGCTTCAGTTGGCGACTTTGTTGACGCATCACCTCCCCCCTGCCCCTAAGGCATGTTGGTCCTCCAAGGACCATTGTTGGTCCTCCCACTATTTGCATTCTGGGATAGGTAACTGAATAGACCTGAGTGGGTGATTATGTGAGCAATCAGAAATGGGGCTGCACGATTTTGGAAAAAACTGACATTGCAATATTTTTTTTTCTGCAATATATATTGCGATATGAAAAAATACAGGAATTTTCACCAGATGACTTAAATAGCTCTATTTGGAAATAATTAATCATTCTAGAATGATTTTGTAGGGGAGTGCATCTGCATAGAAAATAAAAATAATAATAAAAAGCTGAAAATGACTTTTTACTCTGGAGACTTTTTTTTGAGACCCACCATTCTTTCTTGAACTTTAATGTAGCTAGGCAGGTAGACACCTGGGCAGGTATACACCTAGGCTGTCTGATCGCTGTAATCCAGAGTGTGAATATCTGTTGAATATCTAATATCTTAACTTTAAAAAACACTTTTGTATTTTTTAAGACAAGATGATAGTCGCACATCCCTCGTAACTACGCCTGTGAAGGTGAACCCTCCCGGACTCCGCTATTAACATGAACTGCTCCCCCAAGGAGCCGCACATCCACACACACCGGACATGAAAACACCAACATTTTTTCCATTTGCTTGCTTTTAAATAAAGTTGTGTGCAGTTATACGGTGAAATACAATTATTAAAAGTGTTCAATGTCTCCTTCCTGGTTGTTCCAACAACCTTCAGAACCGCTTTGTCCATGCCGTTAACAGGCGGCCCGCTTTGTGCGTGTGCTTGTAAAAAATATATTTTAAAGGCTGATTATTACGGTATTGTCATACAACTGACGTTGCTCTTTTTTTTTCAACCAAATCTTCCTTCTCGTGTTTTTCTCCTCTTCTTCGCTCATGTTCAGGTTGCGGTGGACGACTATCGGGGCAGGGCCTGCTTTGGTGGTTCGTTGTGCATGCAGAGCCTGCATGTCACTCTCTAGCGACAAACACCGTGTATCCAAGAACCTTTAAAACAGAGTAAATGATGTTATATCAGACATACTTCTCTTGTAGCTTCGTCATGGAAAATGAGAACCGTGCGAGTTTTCCTTTTGTATCAAGCAGCAAAAAAGTTGGAGCATGACATGTTTGAGTTAATTTGCCTTGACATCGCACGTCCTGCGATGTGACTATCGCGCATGCGCACATCGCAATGTCGATAGGACAGGTGCGGTTAATACAACTTATATATTTATTTCTATTCCCTAGTGGTTATGTGTAGATATTACAGCTCATGTATTTATTCCTGTCCCCTTGTGGCTATGTGAGGATATTACAGTCTGTTGATATATATGTGCGGTTATACATTCGTCACATGCTAGTATAGTGAGCAAGAATAGACCTCTAAATCAAAGGATTTACTTGAATTATGCATTTTCCAATATTTCTATAAATTAATGATTTTGTGCTGCAAAACCTGGAAATGCTTTCTAAACCTTAGAAAGGGCTAAAGGCCTGATTTCTCCTAACTTCTGTTTGCAACACCTTAATCTTTATTCCTAGTAAATTCACTCAAAAATAAGCGCTCCTTGTTCATTAGCTGGGAGGGGAGGGGAGAGGAGAGTTTATATAGCTTTATAGTACATTTGACTTGATTCATATTGCGTATCTTTCCCTGCCTGAATTGGAGCCGGTGGAGACCACTGCTGCTGAATCTAATTTTTATCAACAGAATGTTTTTCCTTTTCATTTCTACAGTGTCATTTTACGCAAAAAGCAAAACTAAAATATCACGTAGGATTGCTGCGTGGATGCCAGTGGCTTTCGGATCCACTCATCAGTCCAAATCCAACTCAGTTACGGCAGAGCCTAAAAGTTTCCGAAGACATACAACTTCCATAGTATGAGAGTAGGCCTACTTCCAATTATCACAAAGCAAATGGGTGGTTTGAACATTGTGCAATGTTTTGATGAAATTGCATGGCAGGACTAGCGCTATTCACCTGAAGAGAAAACACACAGGTGCTATTGATGATGGATCGCCATCAAAGAAAAAAACATTGCGTCCTGTTCTATTCATGTTTGTTAAATTACCAACTCCTTATTATCAGTAGGTAGAGCTTTTTGGTATTGTTTTGGTCTCATTTAATCTCTTCATCACTAGGCCTATTTCTCTCCTCTTTCTTTTTGCTGAAATTAACATACCTAAACTGAATAGACTTTATTTCCAAAACTACAAGGGCTTGTAAGTTAAAAGTACCAAAAGAAAGATAACACCTGTGAGATTGTTGAAAGTGACATAATCAATGTGGATGCTGCTGGATCAGAATGAATAAAGCTAGAACACGGAATCAATGGATGATTTAATTTCCACCTGAAACAAATTTCATGTTTTAGAGTGACTAACACCTAGTGCATTATCAGTTGGTAGTAGTTGGTCATTTGTGATTGTTACTAGAAAAAGAGAAGTTTGTTCTTGATGGTTTTTGGCCACTAGTTTGGCAAGTTTTGGTCACAGAGTGATATGGACTTTTAGAATCAGCAGAGTCTCAGTCTCGTATATAGTTTGTGTAGATTGAAGTTTTAGAAGAAAGATGGCTTTTGTTTGGGATGATGCATTTGACTAGGCCACATCGGGAACTGCAATGGCACTGAGAAAAGCCATTGATTTTGAGTTCTGTCTCCATCTGGTCACCTTGAGTAGAATTTTCACAATGACTGGTATTCTCCCAATATACCTCCAGGGTGCAGACATGGACATCAGCACAGCTGCACAGCCTTTGAATGACTGCAAAACGGAGCTATCTGTCCTGAGGACAGATTACGTTTTTGTGGAGATGTGGGATGAAGTAGAGATGGTTGCCTCAAAGAACAATGTTCAGTGGAGGGAAAGAACGAGCAGAAAGGTTTGAAAGAGACTGGAGAATAACTGTCAAAATCCAGTCCAAAAGAGACCATCTCTTCTCAAACCCTCAAGCAGCACCAGAAAGCCATCAACAGAGAGAGTGCTACAGTGGGGATGTAAATTCAGAACAAGTTCAAATGGAGTACAAACTCTTGATACACAGACTCCAGAAAGAAGAAACACAACCTATGATGGCTATTTACCAGTCCAGCAAGCACTACCAGCTCATTGTCACACTCCCAGTCACACCATGCAGCAATGAAAGATGTTCTCTTCACTTATATTCATCAAGAACAGACTGCGGACCCCAAACTCAGAACCCAGAACTCAAGGATGGCTGATCTGACAGTCACTGCAGTCAAGGCAGAGAGGACCCAGGAAGTGAACTTGGAGGGATTCCTTTTGGAGTCGTGCAGACAGATGTTAAGATAGGCATGAACATTTTACACCTGGTTATTATTGCTTCCCCCTCTCTCTCTAGTTATATCAGTGTGTGTGTAGGTGTGGTTACAGTTTATATGTACTATGGCTAGGGGTGATGATGGATCTTTCAAGGAGGCTGAGCAGTTTGGGAAATAGGTTACTACTGCTCAGCCTGAGCTTTTATTGGCAATCGAGCAGACACTGCTATGTGATGTCAGCACAGTCTCATCTTTACTCATGCTGCTTCCTATGCATTGTGTTTGACAATGTTATTACCATTTTGGCAGGTTCCTTTCAACTGTGGCTTTATTATCTATGTTCTCGAAATTCATTTGCATTTCGGATATATTCTTTTTATGTGTATGTAGGCCCCTTAAAAGATAAGATATAGCTCTTTTTCAAGAAAAGTGGCAGCTAGTGTAGAAGTGTCATTTTCAATCATAACGCCACAAATAACTGACATGAAAATCTCGAAATAAATATATACAGTGTTTACCCTAATATAAAGGGGGAGATTGCTGAGCTACAAAACACTGATTTTTTGTGTGTGAAAATTGCATCATAATTTTCTTTTTCTGGGGAAGGACCCCCATGCCCCCCACTCTAATTGTGCCCCCCCTCCCCAGAACCTTAGCATTTTGGTACACTCTCTGCCGTACTCCCTTATAAACTAATGAATGTGGCATGGAAGCGAGTGCGGTTTGCGCTAAAAAGATGTCCCTTTACCCCGCACAGTAGTTTATGAGTGTTTGCTTAGTAGCACGACACTGGCCGAACTGGTGGGGGAACGAGTGAGCCTGAGCCAAGTCCTCTAGAGATGCGCACCACCAGCATCATTGGCGAGTGCATAATTTTCTGTTTACGTGATTGTCAGATGGTGATTGCAGTCTATCACTTGTATGATGTTTGGAAATGGTGGATTGGAAGACCCCCTTTATATCGGTCTGTTGTGCAGCGGTGTATGGAAACAAATGTAATGTACTGTGTAGTGCTCGAATATTTGGATATTCGTTTGTTAGTTAGGTATTCAAATCTCAATTCAGGATTTGAATGCTTTGAAATATAAAAAAAAGGCAAGACCAACAGAGTCAGACTTTAAACTAAATGGTTGTAATAATGATAATATTTATTAAATGTTCTAAGGTTCTCCCTAGGATTTAGTTTTCCATGGTGGCGCAGAATTGCATAAAAATGCAATTCTGCAGCAGTGGTCTCTGCCGGCTCCAATTCAGGCAGGGACGATTATCCGAAGCTTAAAATTTTGTCGGGCCAGACCCGGTGTGAATAAAGTGTCAAGGACTGCAGGCATTAAGGGCAGGGAAACTCCTGCTATATCTCCCAACTAATGTGAAACCAGTAGCCAAAAACCTGAGGGTGGAGAGGACGTAACACCACCAAAATGTTGGTGCCTTGTCTGAAATAAAAACATGCTCCCTTCTTCTAATGTAGCCTGCAGCCCTCACCACATCCTCTAACAACGCTAGTTCTGCCAATTGACGAGTGCACAGCTGGCGTAACTGTATACAATTTCATGACATTACTTAAATTAGCAATCATACTCGGTATCATTATTGTATACTTTAGGCTTGGCCTACAACAATTGCATAATACATTTAAAATGAGTTCTCGAGAACTGTATGGAGTTGGTCAAAAGCATTAACTGGTTATGTCTGCAATTTCTATCTGGTAAATGGCCTATTCGCTCGACCACTTGCTGTGTGTATGCATTGGTTAGAGCTATGCGTAAATTTACTCCTGATGTACTCACATTCTCAAGCCAAGAACAAATTGATAAATCCCAGGTTTTCTCGAAAAACTTTGTATGCATGGTTTATGCAGATTTGTTCCTACGCAATGTGAGCAATAAAAGCCATGAAATATGTCCTGCTAGCTCGAAAACAGGAAAATGCTTGACTATCCAAGCTCCAGTGTGGGTGTAACGCACATGGACTGTATATAAAACTGACTTATTATATGTGTAAAGTAGTACACAATCGCGGACATTTTCTTGCTTACCTTGGTGCACAAAAACAAAACAAAACAAAAGTGTGTGTGTGTGTGTGTGTGTGTGTGTGTGTGTGTGTGTGTGTGTGTGTGTGTGTGTGTGTGTGTGTGTGTGTGTGTGTGTGTGTGTGTGTGTGTGTGCAGAGAGTTAGCAGTGGGGTTGGAGACAGGGTCCCTAAGCAGAACCAGCTGCCCCGGACCCCTGCAGGGAGAGTAAGAAACACAATTGATTGTTTATGCTATCCGTTGGATGTTTTACATATGTTAATTAAATACTTAAATATATTATAAAAAATATAGTCGTTTCTCTTCTGTTCTCAGTGGCCAAAATGTTGCAAACATTTTTCATCTAGTCCAGGACCTGATGTGTGCAGATACAGACGAAAATGATGAACAGAACCACAAGTACGTTTTGAGAATACTGAAACTGTACTAGCCATGGTTTGGTAGTGATTTGTCCATATCTCTATTTTGAGGTATTTTGAAAAAATATATTGTATATATGTAGACTGTAGTACAATTTAAGATATTTTTTGTATAATTGTAGGATAATCTTGATACTCTGATATAAGGAAAGTTTTTTTTCTTTACCTTTTCAATCACGAAAATACCATATGTGTGTAGTTGCAGACTTCAGTGCACATAGAAACCTAACTTATGTAGGGTTTATTTTAAAAATGGCTGTTATTCAGCAGGTTGCAAAATATGGGCAAGCAGGGGCACATGGCATTGCTGGGACACTGCCTGACAGCCTATCTTTCAGTGCTCAGCAAAGACCGATTCCGGAAGCTGACCACACGTATACTGTCGGACACCACACTCTGGCTCTGTCGACTCTTTAGGTGTGTACATGCTCATGTTGTTTTTGTGTGTGTATCATTCATTGTCAAAGGAGACGTGTACAATCATAAATAAGGTACATGTGGGAGAAAATTGTTTTAGCCTTAAATATACGTTCTTGTTCTTTGTTAGTTGAATATGGTGTATATCAAATAATGATAATGACTAAGGCTGAAACAGTTTAAGTAATTTCAAAATCAATTTGCTACACATGCTTCCCCACATTAATTAACCAGGGATTTTGCTCTATAAGGTATTTGTGGAATTTGATGGGAGTACTTATTTCACACCTGACGGAGATCTGTCCTCCAGATATGAGAACAGTTCTGCCTTCTTCCATGAGGATGATCGAGAGGGGCTAGTGAGAGTGTGTAGGCTGGTGCTTCACACTCTTTACGAAGATTATGCATCTGAGGGCTATGCCGCCTTCAGCTCTGCTCAGCCCATTGTCTACCAGAGCGCCTCCTCCAGGCCTGGTCTGGGACAGCACATCTGCAACCAGGTAATACACCTCTCCAATACAGCATGCACACTAGACAAAGTGTTGCCATCAAATGGTAAGAAATCTAATGCTAAAAAACCTAAACCTAATGTATTATTATTATTAAGGCCAAGCACAGTGTGAGGCACCCTATTGTAATTGTTAGTTTTATTATTAGGGGGCCAAGCACAAAGTGTGAGGCACCCTATTGTAATTGTTTGTTTTATTAGAGGGCCAAGCACAAAGTGCGAGGCACCCTATTGTAATTGATAGTTTTATTATTAGGGGGCCAAGCACAAAGCGCAAGGCACCCTATTGTAATTGTTAGTTTTATTATTAGGGGGCCAAGCACAAATTGTGAGGCACCCTATTGTAATTGTTAGTTTTATTATTATTATAATTATTCCGCCAAAAACACCTGCTCAGCCAAAACCGCCGTGTCGCTTTTTATGAAACTTTCCACAATGGTAGAGGGTAAAGAAGGCCAGATAACAAAATGTACACGTATTGGCCTAATGGTGGTGCTATAGCAACTGTCTGAAAATGCGAACTTTGAACAATCATATCTCCTGATCCCTTTGACCTACAGTCATGAAACATACACATATGTATCTCCTGATAATGAACAAATGTGCCTCAAGAACCCATAACTGCCTGGATTTGTTTTTTTGAAATTTGTGAAAAACACTAAAATCCCTAAGGATCCTAGGTTTTTAGATGTAGCTGCCCTAGTGAGCAGGTTTCATTTTACTATATATTGTCACATCTTGGCTGTATATAATGGATATTTGTTGACGTACGGTAATATTAACAACATTTGTCCTTTTTTAGCTTGGCTTGCCCCTCTCCAGTCTATGCACTGTACCATGTAACACTGTCTTTGGGTCACAGCACCAAATGGTGAGAAGCAAAAAAAATAAATAAAAAGATGATGTACCTTCAATTAACCACCTGAAGAGTAAAGAGGTTTTAGACTTAATTTCCTGTATGTTATTTCTAGGATGTTGCCTTCCTGGAAAAGCTTATCAAGGAGGACATGGATGCTGGGAAGCTACCTTTATTGCTGATAGCCAATGCAGGTAACTGGAATGGTCATACAACTACAATGAGAATGATTGTAGTCTAAAACATTCGTTACCAATATAATTTCTCAAAATTACTTCCTTGTTCCTTGCACAAGGAAGTGATTTTGACAAATTATATTGGTAACAGATGTTTTAGTGAAGCTACGAGAGACTGTTACAATGGTTTGATCACTCAGAGCGGTATTGTCCTTTAACCTCTTCATCCCGAGACCGTATACGGGCAGACACGTCCCCTCCCGAAATCAAAGACCTTGTAAGGCATTTAAACATTTGAGAAAGTTGTCATGTCATACACCCCTAGAATGATAAGATTCTCAACGTTTTGTCTATTATAACACATTTTTAGCTAAATTAAACACAGTTCCAACCCCAAACAAAAAAATGAGCAAGTAACAACAAGAGTAGTGTATTTTATAACTGTGCATGTGCACATGCAAAGCGATAGCGATCTTTTTCCTGACATGTTATCTACATAACCTATACATCATATGAAAGCTGAGACTCTGCTGATTCCAACAGTCCAAACCATATCACTCACCGAACTAGAAGCCAAAAACCATCAAGATCAAACTTCTCTTTTTCTAGTAATAATCACAAATTATGTCTTACCTTTGTTGTTTTTGTCATCAAAGTTGTGTTTGATCACTTAAAACCACCATAAACAGATAATCCAGTGTATGAAACCTCACAATCATGTTTACAATCATGTATAGTAGGTAAGGGGGTTTCACAGAAAATAGGTCCACTGCCTTCAATCAGAACACACATTCTTTATTGCCATCTGGTGGTGGTTGGGCTTGGTGTCATTCAATTCTATTGTTCCTGACCCTTCAATAGAGTGGTCAAATGTTAAAATTGAACAATGGGTTCTCAAGATATTCACCTGTGTCTCATCAAGTTTGTATTGTCATTTTTGCATTGGTTTGCATTGGATTTATTGTTTTTATTTGGAAACTGCCTAAACCTATCTCTACTAAAACCTCTCTACTTCTCTACTGCTCTACTTCACTTTATTGGCATCAAATCCTGACCCAGGCCCTCATCAGATGTTGTGCTATGGCCCTATGGTTGTGCTATGGCCCTATGGTGCTAGGGCTACCAACTGATAATGCACTAGATGTTATTCACACTAAAACATGGAATTTATTTCAGGTGGAAATTAAATATTCTATTTATTCTCTGTTCTGGCTTTCTATATTCACTCTAATCCAGTAGCATCCACATTGATTATTTCACTTCAACAACCATCTCACATGTGGTATCTTTCTTTTGGTGACAAGATTAACTTAAATGCCCTTGTAGTTGTGGAGATATAGTCTGTTCAGTTTGGGCATGATATTTTTGGCAAAAACCTGAGAAATAGGCCTAGTGATGAAGTTAGGTAACCATATCCATTTTGCCCCCAGGTCACTTCAGTGTGGACCGTGCATACAGGCTGGGTCGTCTAAAGGTGCTCTGTGAGCAATACAGCATGTGGCTCCATGTTGAGGGGTTAGTCATTTCCATCCACTGTTTGGTGTCAAGACATGGACTTGATATGACATTCATAGTGTGCAGAACACGTCAATGTAAAACAATAGGGGCAAATGGTTAATTATGCATTCTTACTAATTGAAAATGTTTCTTTCAGGGTCAGCCTGGCAACACTGGCCCTTGATCATGTCTCATCCAGTGTAAAGGTAAGTAAACATCAGAACTTTCCCTTTTTCTTCTCATCCATAAATTTAAAGAAAACATGGCCCATTGGCAGATATAGCTTTCTGTCCCAGTGTGCTCCTAATGCAGCTGGTTATTCTGCATAATCCACACCTGAGTCACATTAGGCGTGGATAAATTATCTTAAATACATTAGATCGTCACCTTAGTGAGCACATGATTTATTAACATCAACTGGTTAATCAATTAAACTGCTAATTTAATGAATTCTGATTTAAGATAACATTTTTAAATAATAAAATAAGAGTAACAAGTACAAACAAATAAATACACAATATGAGTAGTAGCAATGTTAATGTAAATTAAAAATGTATGTATACATTAGACATTTGAGTTAGACATTCTTATTATTCTTATTAATCTTAATATTATTTTCACAATCATGATGTCATATGATTTCCTAACCTTCCAGAGAGCAATCAACTGCGACAGTATGACTCTGACACTGGGTCCGTGGCTAGGACTGCCTGCAGTACCTGCCATTACCCTGTACAGACATGAAGACCCAGCCCTGGTAGGCTTGGAAGAGCTGTGGAAATATTTCTTATTTTGTCATTACTGTACATCAAATGCATCATGTGGGCCTCACTGCACCCTTACCCTTCACGTCGATCTCTGAGATCCTCTGATCAACGCCTTTTTAACTGTTCCTTTCATTTTAAAACGAGGCGATCTCTGCCTGGGGCAGTGGCACCTAGGCTCTGAAACCCTCCTCCTTTGTCTATGAGATGTCGATGTGGACTTTTTATTAATTAATTTTTTATTAAAGTAGTTAAAGACTCATCCCTTTTAGACAGTATTTTATACAGCACTATGTTGGTTCTTCTTGTGATTTAATGTGTCTTTTTGTTTTTCAGTTTTGTGATATTACTGTTGTAAAG
Source organism: Merluccius polli (assembly GCA_030340625.1). Lineage (NCBI taxonomy): Eukaryota > Metazoa > Chordata > Actinopteri > Gadiformes > Merlucciidae > Merluccius > Merluccius polli. The sequence continues at coordinate 54,772 of JAOPHQ010005192.1, forward strand.
CACTCTGTGACAGGTGCTACTGTACATACATAAACTTTACTTGTGGGTTTTATTTTTGTTGTTGCTAATCTGACTTTTTTTGGTGTCTTCATCATTCTCTCTCATCTCCCTGTGTATCACACATCGCCTCTTTTTGCTCTCAGTCCCTGGCAGCTGGCCTCACCTCCAGTCAACCGGTGGAGAAGCTCCGTCCCCTGCCTCTCTGGCTGTCCCTACAGTACCTTGGAAATGACGGCATCGTCCAGAAGATTAGGCACGCAACTGATCTGGTGAGCAGCAAACACAATGTAACACAACGATTACTGAGCTTTGGAACCAAGACATTGATTGGGGACCTTTGCTGTCCTGGGATTATCACTTGATATTCATCAAACAATTACATTCACTACATTTCTGCATCATCCCAGCATGCTGTAACGTACACATTTTTGGATTTCTAAATGTACTTTTTAAATGTAGTTATAATTGAGTCTAGCAAAAAAGGAAGATACTTCAAAAACAAGTTGGACCGTGCAGAATATGGGACTGGAATAGAAAGGAAGATCATTGAATCATTGAACTCATTTAACAATCGGTCACACATAAAATGCCAGTGAACCCAGAATGGTGTTTTTTCTTTAGTTTTAAACATATTACAGTTTTTCTCGATTGCTTGAACACAAAAACTTGTTCCTGTAGCGCAAAAACCCATACCCTTATGTCACACGCATTTCCCATAACCGTAAACTTTATTCACCTGTTTCCACACGTTTCAATATTCAAAACTCTTTCTGCAAAACCTTACATAAAAGTGGCCAAATAAATCATGAATTGCATTAAATCTTAATTCAGCAAACACATGCTGTCAATATAATTAACTCAAGTCATCACAACCTAAACTCAAAGACCACACCTTTCTCCAGGTGCAAACACTAGGTCTCAAAATTGTTAACACACCAATCAGAATTGCAGGATCAATAAAGAGGGCCTAGAGGCATGTCCATGTGCTTTGGAACAATGGATCCTACTGTAACAATGCCAACATTGCGAGACAACAGAGAGGAAGATTTGACATTTGTAAATAAAGCTTTTGGAAATTGGGTATTTTACTGTTCCTTACATGTTTTGTCAGTGTGACATTACAAAGATCATGTTTTTGACCAAAACATACAGTAGTATTCCCTTATCCACCAATGTTAGAATATGTAATGTAACTGTAATTTACCGTATTACAGTACTTTATTGAATTTCTCTCACCATGGTGTTCCTGAAAGGGTTATCTGGATAGTCAGTGCTGTGATTTCCAAAGTATTTATCTGAAAACATATTCAAAACATTTTGGTAGCAGTGTTTTGAATGAATCCCTCCAGTGTGTATGAAACAGTCATGTAGTCTGAGTTTTTGACAGCTTGTGTGTGTTGTCTGAGGGCAAAAGTTTGAATTTACCCAGAAGATGTTTGTACTATTGGATGTGAGTTTTTTAAATTGTGTGAAGATTTGAGAAAATGCAATTCAGAAAAACTCTAGTATGTGTCTAGTACCACTGGCATTGTTAGCCCTGGGCGTCTGAGGCTACAGCCCCAAATGTTTTAATAACCAAGAAAAAAATAGCCCTAGATCTATTGATATGTCATTCCGGTCACGCCCTCGAAAACAATATGATATCGTTGATCAAAAACACAAGTACGTTTTGGGTCCTCTGTGTGTCATTCCAGCAGCAAATCTACTTCAAAATTTGCAGTGATTAAGACATATACTTTGAATGTAAATAAAGGCTCCAGAGTGCATACAAAAAGCATCAAAATAGAGCTTGTTTATAAAAAAGAAAGAAATTCCAGGGGATGACGCCCCGGGAACCCCCTACAGAGGTCCGGGCTAAGCCCCGAATGTCCCCCAAATCCTAGAAACACACCTCAGTATGTCTATAATCTTGAACATAGTAGTCTATGCCATTTTGTTACTGTTACTAAAATTAGGCCGAAAAACCTGTCTTTGCCAACCAGTTTGTGAACGTTCTACTCTGCTCCGAACTCTGACACCGACACCGAGAGGGTGTGCTTCCGCCACGGTGTGTGTGTGGATGTGTGGAGCTCAGTGGTTAATGTTGATGGCTGCATCCAAGGGAGGTTTAAGCATCTCGGACACTTATATTATAATGCCACACATTTCATGGCGTATTTCATATACAACATCGCTAATTATAACGCTCATACTCAAGCGCAATACATACAAGCACTAGCTTTAAAAAAGTATTACAAGTTTGGCATGCGCACGGAAGACATTTGCCTTCAGGGCTTTTTGGCAGAAAGCCTATAAAGTCAGGTGCTGTAGTATAAAGAGCGACAAAGCACATGTAGGGTCGTGGTGGATGAATGTGTCAAACACAGGCCTATCACCCAGGACATGCACAGTATTATTGTTTGACTTATTATTATTTTTTTAATTATCAGTTTTCAGTCACAGTTTGGTTCGGTTTAGGCAACACAACTACTTAGTTAGGTTCAGGCACAACTACTTGTTTAGGGTTAGGCAGAAAGCCCTTTCTGCCAGAAAGATTTTTGGCAGAAAGCCCTGAAGGCAAACTTCTCCCATGTGCGGTTGGTGTGAACCGTAACCATGGAGAGAACACTTCCTCCCCTACTTTGTAGAACTGTCAGCCCAAAACACATTTCTTTAAATCTCAGTGTTTGAATTTGAGCAGAAACAGGGGGTTCACGTACACTTCAATTACCCATTACATATATATACTTCAGGATAATGCATACATTGTAATGAGTTTGAGACTGTAGGTCATGCGATACTCCAATGCAGAGAAAACAGTCAGGAAAAGGAACTACTATTTGAAATAATCTAGCAATATATATGTTATTGTTGTGTTAATAGCTATTGCTATGTTATTCATTTCCCCAAAGTAATTAATAGAAAATAAATAATATTTTTTTTCTGTCTTTATGATTAGTTTTATGCGGAGCCCCTCTGGGGTCACATGGTAGAAAAAATTAATAATCTGTGCGAACGGATTTGTAAACCGTGCCCTCGGATTCACAATCTATGCGCACAGGTTTTCTGTGTGGACCATTCATACACAGACGCATGCATGTGTGTGTGAGTTGCAGCATGACATAAAACAACTCCAACCGCTATTTTCCAATGGTGCTGTAAACTCAACCCAAATTGCAGCACCATAACATGCACTCTGTCACACACACAATTACCTCTATTCATCAACTTCCTTAACTACGGATTCCTTAAGGGAACGGATTTACAAAACCTTGCGCACAAATTTACACATCAAGTTTTTTTTTCTACCATGTGATTCCAGAGTGGCTCTGTAGTTTTATGTTATATGAATTGATTTTATTTTTATTTTGCTGCCATATCTCCTGTTCCCCACTCCAGTCCAGTTGGTGGCGGTAATGCACCCAATTGCTGGTTTGCCATCCGCCAATAAACGCCAAAGAAGTTTTGGAAATGGCGGCGGCAAACCTAGCTGAGTGTGCGAATGAATGTTCATCCAAAAGAAAACGACCCAGAGCGTCAAAAGTATGGGAATACTTTAAGCAGAAACCGCACAATATGGTTGTTTGTTCACTTTGCAAAGCCGAAATGGCATACCACAGCAGTACAACTGCTATGCACGAACACCTGAAAAGAAAACATCCAGCAGCCATGATGCTGCAACTCGCTGCACAGGACGTCAGAGCAACATGGTAAGTAATGGTGATGCCAGTTTATCCAGCTCGATAGCTTGCTATTGTTATGTAACTTGGTTCTGTAACCTTAGCTGTTCTCGTTTAACGAATATTCTCGGATATTCACTTGAAAGAGCAATTTAAATCATAGAGAGTTGATTGCGTTCAAGGCCTCCATACGCCAAAGCTCAAGCGTAGAGCTCACGCGTAAAGTCCATTCGCTTTCATTCCGCTCCAATGTTAATGAATGAGCTATTACACACCGCAGGCAGAGCTGAAGCGCATTGCGTTGAGGAGTGCGTTTCTTTCGGCGTGGGGTGTATTTATTCCGCCTCCCCCTGTCGTTTTTGTTCAGCTGATCAATTTAAATGGCCCAGATGAGTGAGTCCGCGCGGGATGTTCATAGATCATACCTGCCAACCTTGGGCAATATGTATGAGTGCCATCTAGACGCGCGAGCATCAGTCCTATCAGCTGCTTATCTCTATTTACATTATAAAATACAACTATTAGCCTTATTTCAAGCGTTGGGTAGAATTCCACCTGGATAACGTTATCATTAACCTATAATAAGGGTAAGCTAGCTGATAGTATCTGATACCATCTATTTTTAAGCTATTTTCACATTACCAGGGCGCACAATTAGAACCAGCCAAATGCTGGTAAAATGCAAGTGGCTAATAGGTTTGCTTCACTCACCTACCCAAATAAAAGGTAATCCATAAAGTGGCTTGTAAAATTTCAGCATTCACTAGCCAAAAATGTACACTTGTAATTGTATCCGTTTATTAGACAGCAACACAATTTCCATTTTGAAACACCTTAAGCAGGTTAAGGCTCAGGTAATTCATTCTGCACGACTGAAAGGTCAGAGATTGGTTGGATTTAGCGCGACAGTCACTTCTTCAACTGACTTCTGTTGAATACATGGTTATGTGTATGGGAAAATTACCATAACCTGTTAATTGAGTCTAAACTGGACTGAGATGTGCATGTGAGAGTGAGGGAGACATTCACTCCTCTAGTTCCTCCAGCTGTTCTTTTCAGCACGACATCTTGACTCCCAAGGGTCGTCACTTTATGAAGATGAGCTGGATTATAGAGTGAAACAAATTACTTTCTGACACCATGAAATGCAGACTTGAGTAACATTTCCATCATATCCTTCTCTGAAAATGAGATATACAACAGAATTACATTGTTAATGTAGGCTAATGTTAACCATTCATTTATTAAACTGTGGGCCTGCATCGTCTTTCCTACCAGTTTCAAGGTACTAAGATTGGTCCAATCCAAGATTGGTCCAATGGTTTGTTTATTTGACTAAAAACAGTGTTGCGATTTTAATTCACTCCGTGAAGTGAAATATTCTACGTTACAAGTGGATACTCGGCCAAATATGTAAAATTGGTGAAATATTTGCAATGCTGTATCATCACACCGTTAACGTTTCGGTTTTTAGTCAATCACACAGCTAATACTGTGTGATTGTGCTGTGTTAGCGAACAAGCTACTTACTTGTCAGCCAAGTTGGGGTGCAGAATATTGCCCTTCCTCTTCATCATAATCCTTCCAGCTGCTGATGAACTTTCTCTCCCCCTAGATTTGTAAATTGTGAACGTGTTCATTTGAATGTTTTTCACTGCACTTTAGAGACATCGCTACTCAGTTAACTGACTCATCTGAGGTAACCTACGTGGTTCTGTACCTGCAGATGGTCGCAACAGCTAGTTGGAAAAATCGGAAATACAATTTAGTTTCAAAGCGATATTCTGATCGTATTCATTTAACTAGCTAAATAGCCAAATAATATTAGGTGGTAGGGATGTGAACAACTCACATTTTTCATGGTCGAATAATCAGTGGCTGGTATGAGTGAATAACTGATTGTAATCCTATCTATTGTTGTTTTAGCCAATATCTATCAATTGGCCTTACATTGTCGTGGTCTCAATGTGGAAGTGTGGCTCTCCCACCACCACCACGAGAGGATGGCACTCCCTCACACATTCAATGACATGCCTAATTATCCACAGCCAGCTTGGGTTTTTCCATTAAACCCAAAGCATCAATATTGTACCGTGACACAAACAAGAACCAGATTCATACAAAAATTCAAAAAATGTTTCACGTATGTTCTGATATGGCCATGTGCGTTGGGCTTAACTGCTGCTGCAGAATCATGTTTTATCAACTAATCATTTTTTTTTATTTCTGAAGCGGTTCAATTCGTTATTTTAATAACGCAAAGGACAAAACTACAATATCACGTATGATTGCTGCGTGGACGTCAGTGGCTTTCGTATTCACTTATTGGTCCGAGTCCAACTCGGTTACGTAACCTAAAAGTTTCAGAGGACTACTTCCAATTGTCACAAAGCAAATAGGTGGTTTGAGCATTGTGCTGTGTCTTGCACAGCAGGACTAGCGCTATTCACCCAGAGAGAAATCACACAGGTGCTATTGTGGGTGACGGATCGCTAGAAAAGGAAAAAAGATCGCTACCTGTTCTATTCCTATTATTATTCATGTTATATCGTAACTATAGTTACAAAATCAACATTATTTGTACATTGTTTCTTTCTCATTTTACCTTTCAACTAGGATGCATCGAGTGTAGCCATCAATGTCAGCTCATTAAAGAAACGAAGGAAAGAGCGGTGTGCAATACAAATCCCGTCTGTCTCACAAATAGGTATTGAAGATTATCGTGATGTCACACTAAATACACTGATTCCATTTTTTTATCTAAAAGGAAAAGTCAATTTCTGTAGTTTTAACTCGTACCTGTGACGTAAGTTTAGCTTCCGTTTGAGCTCTACACTTGAATTGAATTGAAAAACACCATTTCGAACATGTTCGAAATGGTGAACATGTTCAAAATGGAGAAGGAGGTAGTGACTACTTATTATTTCCTACCCCTTTGGTGTGTGAAGGCCTTCGATTCTAGTGAAATTAGCTCCAAATACCACGTATTTTTTCAATGCAGTGATGTTTTTTTTTACCACAGACGTTTTTTACGTTCCGTTAAGGAATCACCGATTGCGCAATTGCTAAGAGGCAAAGTCAGTTAGCGCTTTCAACGTAAAGGTGTATACCGATTGTCACTTTTTATAGCCGTCTTATATAAGGGATAATGTACAGCTTTCCGGTCATTATTGCCAAATAAACCCTGACAGGGTGATGCAGGACCCCAATGCAAAATAGTCTGTTAGATTGTACGGTTGGAAATGGCATCCATAGCAGTGTCTTTTGGTCATAACTGCGGTCTGCTATTCAGAAATAACAGACCGTAGAATGCAGTAATTGACTAATCAGAATCGAGTATTCAACAAAGCCATGTCATAATCTTGTTTAATTTAACAAATTGTATGTTAAATGTATATTGTCATTTTATTTGTGAAAATCCAATGTTTAGCTTCACCATTATAAACAAGTAGCCATGTGCACATGTGCACATGTACACTCTGCGAAGGCACAGACTTCTTAAAAGGGTAGTTCGCCGATTTAACACATTGAGGCTACTGTTGGGATAGTGAGAAAGAGTTTTTAAATCATGGTGCAGCCCCTCCAATGGCTCTCGTTTATTCTTTTAGCATTTAGCTAGATACATTGTATATAGCCTAATGATAAACAATGTCATAGCAAAACATGCAAGTTCATGGCTCATGATTATTGTATATATTTCATATATATATATATATATATATATATATATATATATATATATATATATATATATATATACACACACACACACACACATACACTGTATTTATTATATAATATTATAATTAAATTGAAATATAAATGAAAAATGTTCTAGCCTACATGTAAAATTGTGCAACTGCAAACTAATTCAGAAACTTCTTTTCTATATTCCTTTCTCCTAGTAAACAAAGCCGTGTGGAGGATTTTCTCCAGAGAAGGGATACTACACCTCAGTTTGGTGTGGCTCTCACTGATAGTATCCTGAACATGCTTATCAAAGACATGAGACCACTCTCAATGGTTGAAGATCAGGGCTTCCGTGCAATGGTTCACACATTTCATCCAGGATATACTCTGCCCTCCAGAGCGTTCTTCACTATGATGATGGAGAAGAAATATGAAGATACATTCCAGAAAGTAAAGACTGCAATCACAGCAATTGACAGCAAAGTCGCTCTTACAATGGATGCATGGACAAGTATGGCCACAGAGGCATACTTGGGCATCACCTGTCATTTCATCAGTGACAACTGGGAGCTGATGTCATACAGCTTATCTACGATGCCACTTGAAGAGCGACACACTGCAGGAAACATTGCTGCTTGGATTGAAGAGGCAGCTGACAAATTTGGTATTTCTACAAACAAAATCATGTCTGTTGTACACGACAATGCTGCTAATGTAGTAGCAGCTGTGAAGCTGTTACAAGACAGACATGAGATTTCTTCAGTCCGGTGTGCAGGTCACACGTTGCAGTTAGTAGTTAACCATGCCCTGAAGAATCCTCAGATTTCCAAAGCAGTCAGCGCTGCAAGGTGCCTGGTAGAGTATTTCAAAAGCGAGCTTGCTTGCAACAAGCTGAAGACCAAGCAAAAGCAAATGGGCACCCCTCAACATAAGATCATACAGGATGTAAGTACGCATTGGAATAGTACATATTACATGACCAGCCGCCTTCTTGAACAGAGGTGGCCTGTGACGGCAACTCTGTCAGACCCAGAATTGACCACGCAAGGGAAAAAATACCTGGACCTAGAAAGTGAGCAGTGGAGCCTGCTAGAGGAACTGGAACAAGCTCTCAGGCCCTTTGAGTGTGCCGCCACCTACCTCAGTGGAGAAACATATGTCACAGTGTCAGCTCTACCTCCATTAGTTAAAGGGCTTCTGAGGTCTGTACAGAACACAGCATTTGACACCACCCCTGTGCAGGCCTTCCAGGCTGCTGCAGCACAGGAAATGGCTACCAGATGGAAAATTGATATGTCCTTCACAGGCGATGCTGCAAACACTAGTGTTATTGCAGCTGCCCTTGACCCAAGATTCCGCAAACTAAAATTCTTGTCACCAAAAGAAGGCCTTGAGGTGCAGCTTAAAGTGCAAGAGCTTGCATTGCAAAGAAAGAGGATTGAGTCAAATCATGTGGACCAGCAGCATGCCAATCTGGCCCAAGATACAGCCACAGTTTTAAAGAAGAATGCCTCTCTACTGGACTCTTTGCTTGGGTCAGATTCGGACACGAGCAACAGCGAGGAAGACAATGGAGATGGTGAGGATTCCATCAGCCAAATGGTGAGGAACGAAATGCTAATGTATTTTGGAGAACAATCTCTCGGAAAGACAGAGAACCCACTCAAGTGGTGGAAGGCGAATGAAGCAAGGTTTCCCACACTGGCTATGGTGGCAAAGTCATTCTTGTGTGTTCCTGTCACATCGATTCCATCTGAACGCCTGTTCTCAGCAGCTGGGAACATCATCACAAAGAAAAGAGCAAGCCTGACTGCAGAGCATGTGGACATGCTTACATTCCTCCATTACAATACTGTGCTCTTGTAGAAATGTAATTACCAAGTCCTGTTTGGACTAATGGAGACGTAATAAAAATTGTAAATAAATAAATAAAAAGAACAACTTTTTGCACATTTTATTGTTTTATCATAGGCTTGTCAGCCCTAGTATTGTTTCTTAGGGAGATCTTAACGTGTAAGTAAACCACTGTTTGGCAGAGACTGGCAAAAGCATAGGATCATCTATTTTTATTTTAGTAAGTGACAAAATGGTATAGATTACTTTGTTTAAGATCATAGAAGACACAATTTTGGGTTTACTGCTACTTCAATGGTTTTACATTAGTCCCTACCTAGCTTGAGTCTAGAGTAGGAAGTTACTTTTGTTAGCAATAGTTGGACCAAAGGTGAAGGTTCCTTCAATTGAATTCACCTTTAATGGTTCAACTTCTACGGCATGCTGATTATCTTTTCTAAATGATGGTGTAACTAGGTATTCAGTAGGTGGTGTCAGAGGCAACTACCCATGTGACAAAGATAATGATGCCACTGAAAACATGTCAATAAAATGTTCAATTGCGAATGTGTTTTGTTTCTGTAAATTAATAATTTAGAGTAGTTGATTAATCAATAACTATCGTGAGCTACAGCCTGCACCATGGCCATCTACCTAGCACTGCTGTTTTTTTTATGGAAGATAAGCATGGCTGGGACCGAAAGATGTCACTGGCCATTGTGGGCAATTTTCCCCCAGTATTAATCCATTTATAAATTTGAATTCAATGCAAATTGCTTCAGAATGGGCCAGACCAGCCGTTCAGATTCCCCCAGAACTCGCAGATGGCCAGTCTCTGCCCCTATTAAACCAAACCAAACGTACACAATCCAAGAACCAAAAAATAAGAATCCATGCTTTTAAAAGCAAATCGGCTGGTACTCGTTACTCAACTAATTTCCTTATCTTGTGTCACTGCAATCTTTTTTCGCTTCCTGCGGGCTCTTGAAAAAATCGTAATGTTTTTTGTGAATGAGACATAGCTAGCCAGAAGCATAAGACATGGCTAGCTAGAAGCATAATAAAACAGCTAGCTAGAAGCATAATGAGACATAGCTGGCTAGAAGCATAATGAGACATGGCTAGCTGGAAGCATAATGAGACATAGCTAGCTAGAAGCATAATGAGACATTGCTAGCTAGAAGCAGAAGAGATGCCGTAAACAAGGTTTCATTCAACTTGACCGGTGTTGCACTCCAGCAAACGTAACCACGTAAAGTTTAATTTGATCATCTCAATATTCATGTCTAATTTAATATTAAAATAGTTATAATAAATATAATTTAAAAGTTCCTCCTCAATCCCCAGGGGGTGCTCCAGCACCTCAATTCCCGCGGGTATGACTGATGACTGACTCACTGGCAATACAATGTATTATTATAATGGTACTTGACCATCACCCAAGATTCACATTGGTTATGAATATTTGTTTCTCTGCTTTTTGGTTGACTGTTCTCAATGTGTTTCTTCTTTGCAGAGTAAACGGCTAATGGAGAGACTGCAAACTGTACCATCCATCAAAACATTGGTAAGTCAACAATGTTTCTTAGTTTTTATTTTTAAGCGCACACATTTTGGTATCTTAACTTCATTGCTATCTCATTTTACAACTAATCCAGAAGATTCAAACTTGAAAATCTGACATTTATTTAATACTCCATAGGGGGTTTTACTTTGGTTCCATACAATTTTACTAATTTACTACTGGCATGGTGACTTTCTGTTAATTACAATATATTTTAAGTACAAACCAAATGATCTGTTGGTATTGGAGGACATTTTCAAAGCAATGTAATTGTGGTTGAGAGATTGGAGTAAACTGTATGAGTTGTGTTTGTGTATTGAGTTTTAAGATGCAAGTTCAGTGTTTTTAATTAGAAAATCACTCTTTAATTCATTATATTGAAAAATAATGAGTGATGTTTTTAGTAGTGAGAAGGTAACTCAATCCAAATCATATATTTTTTTAAATATAATAAAAAAAATATCCCTTATATTTTCCCAAAATATAAACTTTCCCCATTAACATTGTTTTGTAGGATATGCTTGATACAGAGATCTCACTCCAGGAGGCTTTGACTATGGTAAAAGTCCAGCTGATAATCTCATTGTAAAATGGCACTTTGTATGTTTTAATTAGTATAATATAATCTCTTGAAAATAAGAATCTTTGTGTTTTCATTACCTTGAATGAGCCCTTTATATCTACATAGGGCAGTGGTTCTCAGGGTCCGGGGAGCCCTGCGGGTCTGTGGCATATGGCCAAGGGGGCCGCAAAATAATTAATAAAACTCCTAAATAATTTATCAAAAATAACAAATGTGTAAATAAAACCAGCATACCTTTGAGATAATTACTCAATTTTATTCAAGGGGGATATAACTTGGAAGTTCATTGAGCTGGTAGGGGGAGAATAATTTCTAATGCATGTTATTAATACATTTCCTGGCAAGTAATACAAGGACAATATATTTCTTCGGGTACATGGTTGGTGGGTTACATCCAAGTTGCAAACTAAAACAATGGTAGGGGGGTCCTTGTAAATATGTATCCATTCTAAGGGGTCCCTGGCTTGAAAATGATTGAGAACCCCTGACGTAGGGAGTGGGTCTCCTTCCACGGAGCCCGCTATGTTGCACCACCACGTTTCTACAGTAGCCCAGAGCAGACAGACGGCTCTAGAGAAATAAAGCCTTGGCTGTTGCATATTATTGTTGAGCTATAATAGGTTAGTTCACCGATGTTTAGTAGCTGACCCAGGGGTGGAGTTCCGCCGCGTTCAACACGTTTTACAACAATGTCAACCTGCCAGGAACGTCTGGACATCAAAACTGAATGTGACATTTATAGTAGCATAGTGCTACTGTGGTTAAAGTGTTTTTTAATTTGAAAGATATTGGATATTCAACAGATATTCATATTCTGAATTACAGTGATCTGACACGGGGAACATTGTTTGGTCAATATTGCTACACAATAGGCAAATTCCAAACTACCCTGCCAATAGCCTAATTAAAGCGCAATTAAATTGAATGTCTCACATTTCAAAATGTTCTCAATCGGTTAGGGTTAGGAGACATTGATATGTGTACGTTGGTGGAAACTACCACGGGCTTAAACAAAAAAACAGAGTACTCGTTGAGATTTGGACCGCACGGTGTATTCAATTAGAGTTTTACAAAAGTACAAACTGGCACCTTACAGGCCACCGTAGCTTCTCCTACATTGTTGAGAAAGGAGATATGAGGGGGGGGGGGGGTGGGGGGGTATTCAGTTGTTTGCAATCTGCAACTTCACCATTATATGCGACTAAATCCTACACACTGCACCTTTAGGCTTTTTTTGGGTTGCTTCTTTACCTCTTTGGTTTCCCTCCGGTGATCAATAAAGTACCAATTTATCTAGCAGTGACTTCTTTACTGGCATTAGCCTGGGGCACATTCAGTAATGCACAAACATATTGATTGACTTGTCATGTAAAATTGCCTTATGTGATGGAGTTAGTAGTGTGCGTAGTTGTGCCATTGTGGGAGGGAAGAAAGAAAAGATAAATCATAGATTTACAATCATACATGCTTGGCATTAAAATGTGTGTTAAAGTGGCTTCCTAATGTCATGATAGGAGTTGAGGTTGGTAAAAGCTGTGTATTTCCAAAGAAATGCCAACATCCACCTGGTATGTTTTTTTTTTACATTGAATTTCTAATAATTTGCTGGCAACACATTGTTTTGGGTTTAGTCTCACTTTAACCACGTAATGTGTACTCAATGCATCCCATTTGTGTGTAAAGTACTTGACCTTTGGCTTTTTATCTGTGTGTACAACAGGTGGAGAATGATGTCAGCTCTCCTGAAGTGTTGTTTAGATTCTCTCAGGAAACAAGCTCCGGTAAGGGTTGCACCTCTGACCATATAAACTTGTGATTGGTTGAGTGTAAGTATTTGTATGAAATCCTGTAAACTGCTTAACAATGTTTAGGAATAAATGGCAAAATGAATACTACATTGAACACTCACACTGTCAGGGCTGCTGGGAGGTGAATGCTAGATCTTCAGCATCAGTTTGCTAGTCATTAAAAGTTGTAAACCAGTAATTCGGTCATAAAGCTTTCACAGAGAGGTTGTTCATAAACTTGGTATTAACTTGATTGCTAATAGAGTTTAGGGGTGTCCTCGACTAAGAATTTACATAGTCGAATCTGATTCGTCAAGTCTTGCCTATAGTCGACTGATCGTCAAATCATGTTTTTTTCTTGTTTTTTTGCTCATTGATCCATATTCTCAATTGCGACATTGGCTTCCATTTTTTCCACACCAGACTAAAGAGCTGAAACACTCAATTAAACAATTTCGATTACAATTTCGATTACAATTTCAAGGCCGTTCGGCGGCGGTGTGTTTTGGACTGCAAGTCCAAGGGGGGGGGCGGGGGCGCGATTGTTGACCGGAGGGGGAGAGGTGCGCGATTGTTGACCGGGGGGGGGGGGGGGGGGCGCGATTGTTGACCGGAGGGGGGGGGGGGGGGGGGGGGTTCGCGATTGTCGACGGGGGGGGGGGGGGGGGGGGGGGGGGGGGCGGGGGGGGGGGGGGGGGGGGGGGGGGGGGGGGGGGGGGGGGGGGGGGGGGGGGGGGGGGGGGGGGGGGGGGGGGGGGGGGGGGGGTTCAGTAATGACACCCGCGAATACGGGGACGTTTATCATCTTTTTTAAATATATATTTTTTAAGAGGCCCCTGATTGGCCGAAGGCCCCCGGGCTGAAGCCCAGGGTAAGCCCGTGGCGATTAAGGCGCCACTCTGCCCAGGGCCCAGTTTCCCCGAAAGCGTCGTTAGGCCTAAGTGGTTCGTTAAGTTTGTCGTACGACCATCAGACAGTTTTCACACCGTTTCCCGAAAGCATCGTTGCGTAACGACCGTCGTTAAGACGCTCGTAGCTAACGAGGGCTCCAGCTGTCCTCGTAGCGCTACGAGCGTCTTAACACATCCAATACCACTGAATGTCCAGCTGGTGACGCTAAAGTTACGATAGGCTATATAGCTTAGTCTATGTTATACCATGGTCCGGGTGAATACTCGATTCTGATTGGTTGAAGATTATAGAGCGGCGCTCTATAATCTTATCTTTGATGTACACCTAGGAAAGACGTTGACGCTATGAAGATGCTATGGCCACGTTGCTTGGCAACGCCTGCATACGGGAGATATTAAATAGTCCGCTCGACTTATAAAAATAAAAAAACCCTCACGATTGTAACTCTAAAACACATTAAAGTATTATTAATTGATTAACAGAAATGAATGGACGACGCGGAGGCGTGAACCACGGAGGATGGTTCTGTTAATGAACACCTCGAAGGGCATTATCCCGCTTATACCATGGTCACTTACGAAAGAAAGAAATATTTAATCAATGAATAATACTTTAATGTGTTTTAGAGTTAAAATCGTGAGTTTTTTTTTTTTTTTTTTACAAGTCGAGTGGACTATTTAATATCTCCCGTATGCAGGCGTTGCCAAGCAACGTGGCCATAGCGTCTTCATAGCGTCAACGTCTTTCGTAGGTGTACTTTTCAACCTACACCCTCCAGCCAATCAGAATCAAGTATTCACCCAGACCACGGTATAATATGTATTTCAGCACCGTGTCAGTGGACAGGTACAAGGCTACGATCGATCGTTAAATCTGTGCACGCGCATTCATGTTAAGAGGAGTTTCGGGGAAACGCACAGAAAAAAATAACGATCGTTTGAAAGATGATTCGTAAGAAGGATCGTACGAGCGTGGATCCATCGTTATCGGGAAACTGGGCCCAGACCTACGACCGGGTGGGGGGGGGGGGGGTCGCTGGGCAGAGGCGCAGCCGTTCCGCAGCGCAGTCGTTCCGCGGCGCTTACCTTCCTTGGTGGAAATCCGGTATAGACCAGCTCCCAACCCAACTTTGACAATAGATTAACGCCGATAATTCTTTTATCGCGCGATAAGAGTCTCGCGTTATCGCAGCGCGTTAACGCCGATAACGGCCCACCACTAATATATATATATATATATATATATATATATATATATATATATATATATATATATATATATACTGTGTATATATATATATATATATATATATATATATATATATTATCATGGAAAGTGTGGTATTCTTCTACTTTTACTATTACTAATACTACTACTACTGTCACACTATCATTACATTGCATGATATGTATGTTTTTAAATACATTTACAGCTACGATAAATGGAAGACAGTAGATAAATGTGGTTAATATATTACTGTTTCTTTGTGTGTGTGTATTCTCTTGCATCACAAAGCCATCATCTTTAGCTAGTTTTTTTAGTAGGTTTATTAGTGAAGTTTGAAGTGTAATGATGTTGTTCGCCCCTTGTCAGAAGACTTTAATGATTTGGTAAAGGGATGCTGCACTGAGGACAAAGACATCATGGACACATTTAATAGATGGGTACGTTTTTGTCACATTTTGGCATTATTTGCATACATTTGTGAATGAGCATATGTGTGACAGTAATAAGACCTGACAACAAATTGGAAAAGAAATGTGGCTTGAAATGAATTGAATGATTAAATTGAAATAATTTATAAAATTGACAAATATTTGCAGCTGGGCGAACGTTTGGCACAGCTGGTGCCCATCAGTGGCGTGGATGTGGAGGAATTGGAAGATGACGGCACATGTGTTCGCTTCAACCCTTTATGACTGCAGCAGGTAAATCCTACATGAAATCAGCAGCCCTATGAAAATCCATATGGAACAACAGTGGTTCTTTTAAATGTTAATCCTTTTTTATTTAAAGCTATTCAAATGTTCAGAATGGCTGACATTTAGAAGAAAGAAATGATCTGGATTTGCATTTACGCCTTTTTTATATATATGTAAATATTTTTGTGATTATTACAATTGACTTTCAAAAATGTGCACGTATAGCGTCAGCCCACGGTAGGGCCAGAGAAGAGTGTCAGCCCACGGTAGGGCCAGAGAACTAGACCATCTGAATTAGCTTCACCGTTTGTTAATTAAAGCCATTTACTACATAACTGAGTCCAAGGCACTAATTACAATAGGGTTGTGCTGATGGATGATGTCATCGTCCATCGTGATGGCTGACTGACATCACGATGGAGAACCACCATCGTGATGCCACGCCCCCCCTCGTCCGACACACACTAATCCTATAGTCTCTTCTATAGTTATTACCTAAAAACTTTGCAGGGATTGCTCTGTAAATAAATTGAAAATATAACTAATGGTCCATATAAAGTGCTGTAAGTTAACTAGGGCTGTTAAGTTAGTAGTCGGCTTAGTCGATCGACGGAGGCTTAGTCGAATACGTTTTCATTATTCGAGCAAAAAGTACAACAGAAAAATAACAAGGCGTGAGCATCGCAAACCGAATACATCCGTGGTCGCAACAAGCCCTGATTTAACTAATCGTTGCAGGCATACTGACCAATACACCTGGGCAGGTATACACCTGTGCAGGTAGACACCCGCTAGACACACAGGGCTCATACTGGTGATCGTGGCTTTAGTTCCCCGTGTCTGATCGCTGTAATTCGGAGCGTGAATATCTAATATCTTTCTAACTTTAAAAAACACTTTTGTATTTTTTAAGACGATAGTCGAACATCCCTCGTAACTACGCCCGTGAAGGTGAACCCTCCCGGACTCCGCTATTAACATGAACCGCTCCGCCGAAGGAGCCGCACATCCACACGCACCGGACACCAAAATACCAACAAACATGTTTTCCATTTGCTTGCTTTTAAATAAAGTTGTGTGCAGTTATATGGTTAAATACGATTATTCAAAGTGTTCATGTCTCCTTCCTGGTCCAGAACCGCTTAGGCCATGCCGTTAATAGGCGGCCCACTTCATGCGTGTGCTTGTAAAAATGATATTTAAGCCTGATTATTACGGTATTGTATTACCTGTAAAGCAGCACAAGGTTAACAGTGTTTCTTTTATAACCCCCCCCCCCCCCCCCCCGACGACGATATCATCGTCCATCACGATGTTTTACTGTAAACATCGTCAACTGCCAATTTAAGGGACATCGCCCAACCCTAAATTACAATAAACAGGACATATTAGTTAGCTATTTGTCGAAGTCCAAGACCAGGTCTGGAAGACGAGGTTAACATGACATAACATTTTTCTATTTTCCCCTTTCAAATATCCACTGTGTCAGTGCTAGGGACGCAACAGTCAGATGTAGAGGTACTGGTGGAGAAGCTGTTGGAGCTGGTACCTGTACTCAGTTCCACACTTTGCCTCAGAGAAGACTTCAGGCGGGAGGTGCAGCGACATTCCCCCTTCCTGAGTCATATAGAGGACTTCAACTGGCCAGGCCTGGGCATTGTCAGGTAATACTGATCACAAGCAATGGCCATGCAACCAACTAAAACTACTTATGAAAGATTATCCAAGGCGCCCCCTTGTAATTGTTAGTTTTATTATTAGGGGGGCAGGCACAGTGTGAGGTACCCTATTGTCATTTTTAGTTCTATTATTATTACGCAAAAACCGTCCAGTCTTTTTTTATGTAACTTTCCACAACGGTAGATGATGACTAAAGATGGCCACATAACATTTACACTGAATGGCCCAATGGTGGCACTACACTCACCGGCCACTTATTAGGTACACCTTGCTAGTACCCACGGGTTGGACCCCCTTTTGGCCTTCAGAACTGCCTTAATCCTTCGTGGCACAGATTCAACAAGGTACTGGAAACATTCCTCAGAGAGTTTGGTCCATATTGACATGATAGCATCACGCAGTTGCTGCAGATTTGTCGGCTGCACATCCATGATGCGAATCTCCCGTTCCACCACATCCCAAAGGTGCTCTATTGGATTGAGATCTGGTGACTGTGGAGGCCATTTGAGTACAGTGAACTCATTGTCATGTTCAAGAAACCAGTCTGAGATGATTCGCGCTTTATGACATGGCGCGTTATCCTGCTGGAAGTAGCCATCAGAAGATGGGTACACTGTGGTCATAAAGGGATGGACATGGTCAGCAACAATACTCAGGTAGTCTGTGGCTTTGACACGATGCTCAATTGGTACTAATAAAGCCCAAAGTGTGCCAGGAAAATATCCCCCACACCATTACACCACCACCACCAGCCTGAACCGTTGATACAAGGGCAGGATGGATCCATGCTTTCATGTTGTTGACGCCAAATTCTGACCCTACCATCCGAATGTCGCAGCAGAAATCGAGACTCATCAGACCAGGCAACGTTTTTCCAATCTTCGATTGTCCAAGTTTGGTGAGCCTGTGCGAATTGTAGCCTCAGTTTCCTGTTCTTAGCTGACAGGAGTGGCACCCGGTGTGGTCTTCTGCTGCTGTAGCCCATCTGCCTCAAGGTTCGACGTGTTGTGTGTTCAGAGATGCTCTTCTGCATACCTCTGTTGTAACGAGTGGTTATTTGAGTTACAGTTGCCTTTCTATCAGCTCGAACCAGTCTGGCCATTCTCCTCTGACCTCTAGCATCAACAAGGCATTTGCGCCCACAGAACTGCCCGCTCACTGGATATTTTCTCTTTTTCGGACCATTCTCTGTAAACCCTAGAGATGGTTGTGCGTGAAAATCCCAGTAGATCAGGGGCCGTATTCACAAAGGATCTTAGCGCTAAAAGTAGCTCTTAACTGGCGGTATTTAGGAGAAACTCCTAAAAATAATGGGCGTGTCAGTCTTAAAATTAGGACTCCTAATTTTTTTCACTAAGAGCAATTCACAAAGGATCTTAGGCCTAAAAGTAGCACCTAAGTCTAGGGAGAGCCTAAAAAGTCCTCGAGAGGGACTCCTAACTCACTAAGACCTATTCACAAAGAATCGGAAAATGGCTGCGAGACGAAATGTTTTGGAGACAGTGGAAGACTGAATTGATAGAGATATCGGCTAAATCGTGAGGGTATCAAACTTGTTGTGGACATTAGTGCGGGATGCAATAACATCCCCGACTAACAGGAATAACTCGATTAGGAAATAAAATGTTTGGGCAACACGATATTTAGCAACAGGGAAAATGCAACTTTGCAATGCGCACGATTTAGGAATATCGCAACCATCAGTCAGCCATAAACCGAACCATCAACGCGCTCTGTAGACCACATATCAATTCATTCAAACTTTATTAAGGACACATCTCATGAAAGGTCCATAACACCAACACAACACAATAATAATAAAATATTAAAAATAGAATAAAAAATACATACACACACACACACACACACACACATAGCCTATATATTATATATATATATATATAATATATATATAGGCCTATATATACATACATATATGTAAAATATATACATACACACACACACACACACACACCACACACACACACAAACACACACACACGATTCCACAATGATCATATATTTACATACAGGCTAGAAGAGCTGACAGAGCAGTTCAAAGTTGGTTAAGGCTGAAATAATACCATTAATATCATCCCAACAGTTTATTCGGTTTCCATTTGGGACAATCAACAACTACACGTGATCAAAGCCAACTTCATGGCAATTGCAGGTATGCCGGTGTGGTCGGTGCTATTGACGGGACGCACATACAAATAATTGCGCCATCAAAAGATGAGGACGTGTTCGTCAATAGAAACGAAAGTACATTCCATCAACACGCAGATTGTTTTTGATGCAACTTTTAACATTCTTGATGTTGTTGCAAAGTGGCCTGGTCTGTGATCCGCATATTTTAATGGGGGAGCGGTCTGAGGCAGCTTTTTGAGAGGCACCATGTACCAGTTGCTGGGTGACAGCGGCTATCCCTGCAAGACGTCTTGACACCTCTCAATCCACAACCGGGAGCACAGTTAAAGTATAACATGTAAGTGATTACGCGGATTACGCTTAGTCCTATGCGTAAAAAACATCGTAGGCTATTAGCTCTTTGTCGCCTTTTATTTGTTGAATCCATATTTATTATTGTTTACTGTTTTCCTCCATATATGTTAGAGCACACAAAAATACACGAAATCTTGTGGAGAGAGGATGTGATCACAGTGATCACTGTATGCGCCATTCTCCACAACCGGTATGGGCTTTTATTAAGAGTGTTGAATAGTGGAGATATGCTCATTGAATAATAGTTTGCAGGGTGCTTTTAATTGCCTCCTTGAATTAATGCAACTTACGTATTTTTATTGTTTTTATTGTTTATCTCTCTCTCTTTAACGTGCATATAGGCTACAACGTCATTATCGTGATCTGCACAAACTATCATGCGTGTATTCACTGTCCATAAACTATTTGATAGTTCATTTCTAGCCGAGGCTATTTCCTTGTTCTTCGGTGATTAGTGGGCTCGTTTCCACAGAGACCGCTCTGAACAACCAATCACCGCACTGACCGCTTCCAAACTCGTGCACGAGAATCGACGTAATCCATAGCAACGGCGCGTCACTCTTAGCTCACTCTTAGTGATTTATCCTTAGTATGAGTAGGTCTCAGCGGCTTTGTGAATAACTTTTAAGAAAAAACTCCTACGTAAAATGTTTTAGCGCGAGTTAGGAGCACTCCTAGCGGTAAGATAAAATGCTTTGTGAATACGGCCCCAGCAGTCTCTGAAATACTCAGACCAGCCCGTCTGGCACCAACAACCATGCCACGTTCAAAGTCACTTAAATCACCTTTCTTCGCCATTCTGATGCTCGGTTTTGAACTGCAGCAGATCGTCCTGACCATGTCTACATGCCTAAATGCATTGAGTTGCTGCCATGAGATTGGCTGATTAGAAATTTGCGTTAACGAGCAGTTGGACAGGTGTACCTAATAAAGTGGCCGGTGAGTGGTATAGCAACCTTCTGAAAATGCAAACTTTGAACAAGCGTATCTCCTGACAAGGGGTGGGAAAATGTATGATTTTCTCTAAAACGATTACCATTTAGCTTGTTCCACGAGTACTGAAGTGCTCTCGTTTTTTGGGGGGGTTTTTTTTGGGGGTGAGGAGGATCTGGTGGTTCACAGTGTCGAACGCCGCAGACAGGTCGAGGAGAATGAGAACCGATGAGGGGGACAAGGCTCTGGCAGGACGGAGGGACTCACCGCAAGGAGGGCTGTCTCAGTGGAGTGTGCAGTCTTGAAACCTGACTGATGAGGATCAAGCAGGTTGTTATGTGAGAGATAGGAGGACAGTTGGTTAGAGATGGCATGTTCCAGAGTGTTAGAAAGGAATGAGAGAGGAGATAATGGTCTGTAGTTCTGGATGTCGACAGTGTCAAGGGTAGGTTTCTTGAGGAGTGGCTTGACTCGAGCAATCTTGAAGGATGCTGGAAAAAGGCCTGAAGTGGAGAGAAGAGTTGATGAGGGTGGTGAGGAACGACAGGATGTCCGCTCGAGACGGCTTGTAAAAAGGGAGGAAGGGATGGGGTCAAAGGGGCAGGTAGTGGCATGGTTAGACATAACTAGTTTGTGCACATCTTCAGGGGAGAGAAGGGGTAAAGTGGGTGAGGTGGACAGAGGTGGGAGTGGTGGTAGGGAGGATAGTGGTAGGGTGTGAAAGAGGAGCTGATGGCCTTCACTCACTTCTTAGTGAAGTTTGTCATCACAGCTGGTGACAAAGTCATCAGCTGGGAGGGAGGGAGGGGGGGGCGGGGTGAGGATAGAAGAGAACATGGAAAACAGTTTCCTAAGGTTCGAGGCAGAGGAGTGATCTTGGTGCGGTAGAAGGTAGATTTGGCTCCTGACAGTAGAGGCGAAGTCTGAGAGATTCAAGATTCAAGATGTTTATTTGTCATATGTTCAGTTAAGATGTCACACTGCACAATTTAAATTCTTATTTTGCACGTCTCCCTAGTCACAAAAAAAGTAAAAAATAAAAATATATATTAACAGTATCATAAATAACTAGAATAAATAACAAGAATAAAATGTAAGTTAAAATGTACAGACTAAAAATATAACTTGGTAAACACTTTAGTATAAAAATGGAATCTTAGAACAGATCCATGTCAAGGCAGAGTGGACCAATATTGCAATTTTGTGACAGAACAGAGTTGCAGCACTGTTTGTAATGTTAATCAGTTTGGGGGTGGAAGGAGGGAGGGGGGGGGGTGATGTGTAAATCAGTTCAGGGATGAAAGGGGGGGGGGTCTTGATGAGGGAGCTGTTCACCAGCCTGATGGCCTGTGGGTAAAAGCTGTTAGTCATCCTTGTGGTTCTGGATCTCAGACTCTGGTAGCGTCCGCCTGATGGCAGCAGAGTGAAGAGTCTGTGCTGTGGGTGTGTACTGTCTTTGATGATGTTGTGGGCTCTTCTGGTGACCCTGGTGGAGTAAATATCCTGAAGTGAGTGGAAGGCTGCTCCAGAGATGTGCTGTGCAGTTTTGACCACCCGCTGGAGGGCCTTCCTGTCTTGGGCAGTGCAGTTACCATACCAGACTGTGATGGAGCTGGTGAGGATGCTCTCGACCGTACACCTGTAGAAGTTGCTGAGAATTTTGGATGACATGCCAAATTTCCTCAGTTTTCTGAGGAAGTACAGTCACTGCTGGGCTTTTTTAATCCTCTAGCTGTGCATTGTGAGACCAGGTGGAAGGGTCCTCGCTGATGTATGTTCCGAGGAATTTAAAGGTTTTCCACCCTGGTCCACTTCTGTCTCGCCTATGCACAGTGGTATTGCTTGCACTCTCTTCCTCCTTGGGTCAATGATCATCTCCTTGTCTTTTCTGCATTCAGGTGAAAGGTAGCGAGAGAGGCTCAACCGAACAGTGATCACTTTCCACTTTCTCTCAGCTGCCCTAAGCTCTGTTCTACAAGCCCGCAGAGATTCGGACAGCCAAGGGGGGAGGGGGAGAAGATTGTGCTGGTCTGGAGGAAAGGGGACAGAGGGAGTCCAAGGAGGGACGAGAAGGGAGGATAGCAGGGTCGAGGAGAGGCTTCCTCGGTGGACAGAAGAGAGAATTGTTCAGGAGATGGTAGGGAAGAGAAGATGAACAAGTTGAGCGAGAGGAGAGGGAGAGAGAGATTTCAGGTTACGACGGGAGTGTGACAATATGAGGAGTAGGGGGGAAGGGAGTGGAGGACTTCAAGGGGAGAGAGAAGAGCAACAAAGTGGATGGGGGTCAGAGTCACGGGGAGCGGGGTAGACGAGAGGGCCGAGGTACAGCAGGAGCTTTGTGAAACAAGGTCGAGTTGGTTCCCAGCCCTGTGGGTAGGAGGGGAGGGGGAGTGTGTTGGGTCAAATGTGGTGATAAAGAGTTAGTTAAAACAGATGATTTGCAACTTATCTGGCTGGATGTTGGATGTCACCCAGTACAACGAGTGTGTGCCGACTTCAGGAATGCAGCTGAGGAGGACATCCATCTCATTGAAGAAGTTGTAGAAGGGGGCCAGGTGGACGGGTAGATCACTGCAATGTAGAGCTTGATGGGAAGGGTGACAGCCACAGTGTTTGAGACTTTTTAGCTTACTCAGGAAAAAAAGGCAAATTTCTTAAATGCTCCGATATGTTACGTTATGTGCGCATGCGCAGCTGCATTAGAAACTTTACTTATGGGCACCTGGTAATCATTTCACCCCAGACCATTATCAGGTGCACACAGCCCGTTGGTATGTAACTGCTAAACAACTGCACGCAGCCTAGTAACAATTGCTTAAGATCACTTATATGTTTGAGCACTTAACGTTTACCTCACTGTGACGTGTTAGTTTGCCGAGAGTTGTAGCTCGCAAGTGTGAGGTTGCTTGTGACCTGGATGCTATGTATCATTAGGCTATCATTAATTAGCCATTTGCGTTGTGCTGTGTCTTGTGACAGCGTCCATAGCAAGCACTGATGGCGGAGATGTCGCTGTGCGCATGCTCCTCTGGGCGCGAGGCATTCTGGGTGATGTAGTCAATGTTTGTTTTGAGTCCAGATTTGCCACATTTTGATGGTGTTTGCAGGCTTCTTTGATTTCACTATTTTGCATTATTATTATATTATTTGAATAATATAGTTACATGGGTATATTTGAATAATATATTGTCATTATTTGTTTGTTGTATTTCATAAAATTAAAGAGTCATAAAAATTGTGTGCTTCATGTAAGGCCTTTTTCGGAGGGCTAAATAATGGAAAATCCGAACACACAGCGTGGTGTTCAATCACAGATCTGGTCAAGTGTTCTACGGGGAATGACCTGGTAGGACCACTTTGTGCGAGATGAGGAGTCCTGACACCCTTCCTTGCCCCGATGGTCCCTAAGGTGTGTTGAAAATGAGTAGGTGGTAGAGAGGGCAGCCAGGGTGGCCGTGTATCAGGGGGTGATCCAAGTTCCTCAGTAAGGGCCAGGAAGTGCAGAGGGCAGATTGGCAGTGTCCAGAGTCCCTCCAGTACTTCAAGGTCCGTGTAGACAGAGAGCGTTGGGGGTAGCGCAGGTTGGAAGGGGTGCCTGCCGGCGCCGGGAAAGGTCGAGAAGGTGGGCGTTGTTTCCTGTGGGATGTCAGTCTAACAGTGATGGAGGGTAAGGTACAAGGGTTATGATGAGTGAGAGGAGATGAGGTTTGTGGGCTTCCTCCAAGGGACCTTCCTGCAGAGAGACTCCCTATGTCTTTTGTTCGAACCCGGTCTTGGACTCCCGCAGAGAGACTTCCCTATGTCTTTGTTCGACCAGGTCTTGGGACTCCTGCAGAGAGACTCCCTATGTCTTTGTTCGACAGGGTCTTGGGACTCCCGCAGAGAGACTCCCTATGTCTTTGTTCGACCTGGTCTTCGTTCATAGGGGCCTGATGCTACCGCTAACGCTAACTATAAATACTCCTTGGGTCGCCTTTGTCGACGGGGGGTGCGCGATTGTCAATGGGGGGGGGGAGATGTCATATCATTGTGCGCGCCTATTGCATGATTTAGACTTGGCGGTTTCGGTTGAGTATGTGGGGATTTTTTCGGTCGCAATTGGTTTGCACATTTTGCACATATTGACGAAAACTGGTGGGTACGCGTCCCCAGCGTAACTGACGCCTATGCCCCTATCCCTTCCTCACACTCTCTCTCTTAGCTGTCCATCGTGTCCGATGATGACGCTTGCTCCAGGGATGGGGGGGGGGGGGGGGGTCAACGACGTTGCCGCTGGTGCCACTTCTCATGGGCGTAGAGTCCGATCCTTGAGCCACACATTCGTCCACAGATGGAGCAAGGGAAACCAGATGCCAGGGAGGTACCAGCCGCCCGCTGGTGTCTCTGGATGCGCCTCTCGGAACGTCGGTCTTGGTTGGTTTGGTGTATTTGAGAAACTACAGAGGCACAAGTTACCTGCCAGGCTGATCTGTTGAGTGCCAGATTTGTGAGGGGGATGTTCGCTCGCTTTAGGAGGTCCCTGGTGTAGTCCTTAAAGCGCCGCTTTTGCCCTCCAGCAGAGCGCTTTGCGCCCATTAGTTGGCTGTAGAGGACTTGGCGGGGCAGGTGGTGTTCAGGCATGCGTATGGTGTGCCCTATCCAGCGCAGATGTTTTTTGGCCATAGCTGCTTCCATACAGATTGAGCTGGTGTTGCTGAGGATGTCTGTATGGGGGATACGATCTTCCCAGGACAGACTGAGGATCTTCTGTAGGCAGCGGATATGGAAGGCCTCGAGGTTGGTGATGTGCTGGCGGTATGGGGTCCATGACTCTGCCCCATAAAGCAGAGTGGAGAGACATACCACGTTGTAAACAGCAACCTTGGTACTGACCTTCAGGTTACGGTTTTCAAAAACCCTGCTGCGTAGGCGTCCAAAAGATGATGAGGCCTTATTGATCCGGTTGTGTATTTCTGTGTCAAGGGAGCAGCATGAGGACAAAGTGGAGCCAAGGTAAGTTTTAATAGATCCACTGTTTTAAGTGGAACACCGTGTATGTGGAAACTGGGGGGGGTGGGGGCGGGGGTGTTGAGATGGGACATGACCTCGGTTTTTTGAATGTTAACCTGTAGGCCAAAGGATTGATACAGACTGGATATTGTGTTGAGGGCGTGCTGCATAGAGTCCGGGCTGTGAGCTAAGATGGCACAGTCACCAGCATACTGAAGCTCACAGATTTGGCTGGTCTTTGTCTTTGTGTGGGCCTGGAGCCGACGGATGTTGAAGAGGCTTCCATCAAGGTGGTATTCCACATGGACACCGTCTTCATGTCCCATGACACGGTGGAAGAGGCAGGTGATGGCAGAGAGGAGGATATTAAAGAGCACCGGAGCCAAGACACAGCCTTGCTTCACCCCAACGTTTACCTTGAAAAACTCTGACTGGAGTTCTCCTGTGAGCACTCTGGCTTGCATCCCGTCATGCAGCTGCTGTAGGATGCTAAGAAACTTGGGTGGTACCCCAAGTTTGCAGAGGTGTTTCCAGAGCAACTCACGGTTGACGGTGTCAAAAGCTTTGCTGAGGTCGATGAAGGCTATGTAAAGGTCTTTGTGATGTTCTCGGCTCTTCTCCAGCAGCTGCCTCAAGACAAAAACCATGTCTGTCGTGGATCTGGTCTTCCGGAAACCACACTGTGTTTCTGGAAGCACACCTTCTGAGATGTGCTCAACCAATCTGCTGAGCATGATCTTGGCCAGGACTTTCCCTGCGATGGAGAGGAGAGATATTCCACGGCTGTCTCCTTTCTGTTTATAAATGACCACGATGTTAGCATCCTTCCAGTCCTGTGGGAGGGTCCCATGTTCCCAGATGTTTTGGATCAGGAGGTGCAGGCGACGTGTGAGGATGTATCCTCCGTTTTTGAAAACCTCTGCAGGGATTCCATCGGGTCCAGCGCTTTTATTGTTCTTCAGCCCTGCAATGGCTTGCTGGATTTCTGAGTAAAGTGGTGGGGTGTCCAGGTGCGTGTTTGGCGGCAGGTCTGGGAGATTATCCAGAATATGTGGGTCGACAGGGTTGGTGTGGTTGAGGAGACCCTCAAAATGATTTGCCCAACGGGCAAGAATCTCGTGGCGGTCCTTGAAGAGTGTGGACCCATCAGCTGATCGGACTGGGGCAATCGCCCGCTTCCTGGGGCCATACAATGTTTTTATGGCATCGTAAAAGCCTTGAGTGTTGTTGCAATCTGCCAGGTTCTGGATCTCTTGCGCCTTTTGCACCCACCAGGTGTCCTCCATATTCCGGAGGGCTCGCTGGGTTGCTGTCCTTGCAGCAGTAAAGGTGGTTTTAAGGGTGGGAGATCCAGGGCAGGACAGGAGAGCTTTGTGGGCCTCATGCTTGGTTTTTAGGAGTGACTGTATCTCAGCTGAGTTACAGGTCAAACCAGTCCTGGTGACCGTTCCTTGACTGACCGAGCGCCTCTAAGCGTGCTGCGATGAAAAGCCTGGCGCAGGGCTGGCCAGTTGGCTGATATCCTCCGGGATCTTATAGAGGCCTTTTCAGCAAGGAGCCGGTCGAAGGGTTGTTTTGGTGGTGGGGGCTGTTCAAGCGCTGTACGGTTGAGTATCTTATTTGGAGCTGTCCTCGGGCCACGGGGCTGAATGCTAATGAGTAGCTTGGATCTGACCATGAGGTGGTCAGTCCAACACTCGGCTCCGCGCATGACACGGGTGGTGAGGACATCTTTTCTGTCCTTTTGACGGACAATCACATAGTCAAGGAGATGCCAATGTTTTGAACGGGGGTGCTGCCAGGTGGTCTTAAGTCTGTTCTTCATCTGGAAGATGGTGTTGGTAATGACCAGCTGGTGCTCTGCACAGAGGGAGAGGAGTCTGAGCCCATTGTGGTTCATTTTCCCCACTCCATGCTGGCCAATGACTTTAGGCCATACCAGGTGTTCTGTGCCCACCCTAGCATTGATATCTCCCATGAGTATGAGCCTGTCCGTAGCGGGGGTTTTCTGTATTATGGCATCAAGAGCTCTGTAGAAATCCTCTTTGATGTTATGCTTGGCATCAAGAGTTGGTGCATATGCACTGATGAGGGTGGCAAAGCGTTCCTTTGCCAGGGGAATGCGCCATGTCATCAGTCGTTCATTGATGCCGATGGGGGATTGCGGAATGTGCTGCAGCAGTTTAGACTTCACAGCAAAGCCAACTCCATGATTACGGCAAGTGCCTTCGGGGACCCCCTTCCAGAAGAAGGTGTACCTGGCACCAACCTCTGAAAGGGAGTCCTCTCCATGTAGTCTTGTCTCGCTGAGAGCTGCTATGTCAATGTTATATCTTGCGAGCTCCAGGGCCACCAATGCTGTCCTGCGGTGGGGCCTGTCAGGAGTTCCAGCCAGGTCCAGCAGTGTGCGAACGTTCCATGAAGCAATGCTTAGCTTATTTTTATATTTTATTTTTCGACCGCAAGGGGGGATGCTCCAACGGTTGCGGCTTACCGTCCGGAGTATGGGGAGCAGACAATTTTTGGACCACCTTTTCTAGGTCCTTCCCCATCTCGGGTGAGCAGTGTGGGGCTGCTCAGTCGCAATGGAAGCTGCCGAAAAGACGTGCTGCTCCATCCCACGGTCTTAACGACCATCACTCCATTGCCACCTGTGTGCATGGTTTAGCTAGATACTCCCAGCCACATCCTTGGCCTGTACCCACCACCAGTCCACAGCGCCACAGGACTTTTTTTTGGGGGGGGGGGAGCAAGAAGCTTGCGCATAGGTGAGGATTAAGGTGAGGGTGTGGGTGCGCAGACCTCACTCCCACCATCTTCACTCCTACCAGATGGACCTCCAGTGGCATGAGGGAACCCATGATGACCTTCGTCTGGCAGTTGCAGGGGGCTGCCGGTGGTCCGGTCAGTTGGACTCCGCCTGTGCCTGTCCCCAGGTGCAGGTTTGTTTTCGGGGTTTGCTCCCCTAGCCACTGTACCCTCCCGAGTTAACCCACGTGGCTATGGGGTTGCCTTCTTCCACCTTCCCAGCCGTTGTGGTGGTTCTCACACCGACCATCTTCCGCCTGCTCCGCCGTTGGGGTCTTCGCTATTTACCCAAGCTGGGGCTATTTACCCATAGCTGGGACAGTGGTTGACGAACACCAGGGCATTTCCATTTACCGATGGGCCTGCATGCCACGTCTCTGGGGCCCACTGCTGCTCCGAGATCCCGTACAACTTAGCCTGGGACCGCAAGGGACCAGTTACCATGTGTGCCACGGGGAGGCGTGTACGAGATCTTGGCAGTGGAGAGGCTATGTACCGGCTGAGGAGACTTACGCACTCGGCTCCTCTTTTCGCCCCTGATAACAATGGGCTATCCGGTGGCAGTAGCTGAAAGCAGAGATTAGCAAGCAGCATGCAGCATGCACTAACTACAAGCACTACTACTCCAACACTACTGCACAGACGCATCACATGCCCTGTGTGTATGTACACACACACACACACTCCTCACACACACACACACACCTCTGTTCAGCCAGCGAAGTGGCACTGAAGTTTTAGATGTGGCACGTCTATGACACAAGTGCTGCCCCTAGCACACATAGGAAGCGTTGCGCTGCGGCGTGTCAACAGGAATATAGTCGTCTCCGGAGCAGAAGAAAAACAAAAGAAAAGAAAAAAGCGCCTTTCCGGCGGCACTTGACGCGCGGCGATGCTGTGAAATAGGACAGTGGCGTGAAGTGTAGCGGGGCAGCGCCCGCCTGCCGCCACCGGTGTGGGGGTGTACATAGAAAATAACAGGGGCGGCTGTTTTGACGCGCGCCGTTCGGCGGCCGTGTGTTTTGGACTTTAGTTTTATGTCGAGCCTTCATAGCCTCCGTCATGGCGCTAATTAGCCAGTTCACGCGGGTGTGACGTCACATCAATGCCGATCGGAGGTGAAGCCGATTAATATCGAGTGTTAGCGGGTTTACGTAGGGTTTTTTTGGGCAGTGTGAAAGAGGCTATACACAACACAACATTATATATGAACGTAAGAGCCGCATGAAACCAGGCAAAGAGCCGCATGCGGCTCGGGAGACGCAGGTTGGCCACCCCTGCAATAGGGGGTGCTACAGCAATCGTTTGAAAATGTAGATTTGAACAAACATATCTCCTGTAGGAACGCCACGGTGAGGAAGATTTCACACCGGTTAATATACTTGTTAGAACACCATTGTTGCGATTACACCGGACATTTTACAGAAAATTATGCTCAATATCTGTGGAGTGCTTACTGTGATCTTTAACATTAGATCGTTAGGCCTTGATTTTCCCCTGACTTTGAACAAAACCAAAGCTTAGACAATTTGTTAATTTGCCTCAGTAAATCATAACCCGTAACAACATTGCCACCAGAGGCCCACATTGGTCCAATCAGCTTTAAGGGGCCAAAAGGCGGTGTCAATGTAGGCCAATCATCACCAAACTTACTGTACGAAACATGGCTCAAGATTAATCAGTTCAAGGGTTATCCAAATTGGACCATAGCAGGCACTAAGGTGACCATATTGTTGAAACTATGCAACCATTTAAGCTTCCCCCCACTGCCACCTAGTGTGCTAATAGCTAACTTCACAACCTGTAGTTTTCTCTCGTCTGGATGTGGGTAAGATGGACAAATAGGCAATGTCAGTGTGTTCCTTTAAACAGCGGCAACCAAGACATATCTGCTTCAATCATGGCTAATGATGTTATTTTTTTGTCTTTTGATAACAATCGTTGGACATGTGATTGCTGTAGGTATAACCCTCAATGGTTTGGAGAAGTGTTGGAGGAGAAACAAATCCAGGAAGTGGAGAAGATGAATTGTGAGCTCATGAAAAATTTACAAGAGCAGGAAACCAACATCAGCTTTTCCTCAGGTACTGTAATATGCCTGAATTCGCTGTTCATGGGTATTTGCTTGTTTTAATTTCAAGAAAGAATAATAATCGAAGGACTGACTCCTCTTCAGGCCCAGACTACGGGACAGCGAGTGGCTGTATATTTGTTGGCATGGTGACCGATGAGCTTAACATTTCCAAGTTGGTCAATACAATTGCTGCCCTGGGGAGGGAAATTGAGGAAAATGGAAAGGTAACCACAACTAATTTCATAGTTATTGCCTAGGTTTTCTGAAAATGTAAAAAAAATATATATGAGCATTACACATGATATTTTGTTTAAATTGGTGTGTATCATGAACATATATGGGCAATCCTATTCATCGGTTTTATTTTTTACTCGCTATCAGCATAACTTACTAGTGCAGTGAACTGTACAAATATTTGTTTCTAGTGCAAATGACCAGGCAGAGAGTAAAAACAAACACTTGCACATGTACAGTGTCTTTCTTGCACTCAAAGCCTACTTAAGAGATCACTGTAAATACATTTTGTCTATGTATGTTTTTTTTTTCATTGGCCACTAAAATGCGCACATTTGTCTCTGACAAATGTTGTACAAATCCTGAATTGATTGATTGCTATAAAATGTGAAAAAATCAAGAAAAATATATACCACTATACAGAGTTGGATTACATGACTGGCTTGTTTCCCTGCCTTGCAGTTATTTGAGAACATGGCTGAGGTTGTGCAGAGAGGCATTCTGGAAGCAGAGCTACAGCTGCAGAAGGACAGTGAGAAGAGAATCCTTGAAGAGGTGTGTGTTTATTCACCTTATTTTTCCAAGCAAAAAGTGTCATTTTTGTCTTTGGAATTCCAGCAGCCATTGGCACTGTAACCAAACTTTCTTTCTTTGGTTTATCTTACTATTTACACCCGCTAACATGTAACATGCAATTTTTGTAACTACATCACAAGTTGCACATTATGTGCTGTGACGGGCTGACATAATAATAGTATTTCTCTATGGTTAATATGAACACAGACCACTGCGTCCATCAGTTTTCATGCAAGGCACCCTATGTTTATACCCACCTCTAAAGGAAGAAGGATCACGACTCTGGCTTGAAGCTCTACATCTCAAATATCCTCTTCCTAAACGTCCATATGTCTGTTCATATCACTTTATTATAAAGCCCCTCCATAAAGAACCTCCATATCCAGAAAATAGTAATTTGGCTAACTTTGTTCTGCGAATTTGCATCACGGCTGTATATAGGCATATATTGCGTTCGCCTGGTAGCCAGAAATCGAGAGACAAAGACATCTAAATAGAGATGTGAATAGAGTCTGTGTTGTTGTGAGTGCTGGCTGTGTGTTTGTGCTAGATATGAGAAGGTGCGTGTTTGTGTGCATGTTGATTTGTTCTCATTTAATGTATTGAATTTGAGCATACATTGTTATATATGTATATATACTGTATGTATTCTAAATGTTCCTTTTACTAAACTTCAGGGACTGTTGAGGCAACTTCCTGTGGTCAGCTCTGTGTTAAATTGGTTTTCCCCTGTGGAAACCTCTGTAAAGGGAAGGACATTCAACTTGACTGACGGTAAGCTATTTTAGCTTATTTGTTTGCTCAGAGAACAGTATATATCAGTGAATCACAATTTATTTTGGCCCATTTAAGTAGATTTTATTTGGATTTATTAGTAAAGAAACTATCTGGTTTATCGACAACCAGAAAGTGGTATTTTTAAACAATTTATTTCCAACTTTTCACATATTAATTCAGCTTTGACTGGTTGAAATGTTTTAAATTTCTTACACCACATTTGTCTTGCTAATTATGTAGCCTAAATTGAGTCTTTGAGTCCTGCCCAGGGCCCTCCTCTTAATCTATACTTGGAGTAAGGTGGTTGGTTTTAAACATGGGTCAAAAAGATGCATTACATCATAACTTCAATAATATTATTATAATTACAAAAAGGCTACTTATTTATAACATTTGCTTATTCTTTTGGTGTTACCGCAGTCAGTACAAAATGTAATTAATTAGAAATTCTGTGTGTTGTTGTTCATGTTGTTCATTTGTTCATTTTAATAGATAATCCTATGTAATCCTATGTACATTTCCATAGGATCATTGGACTCTTCTGAACCTACCTATTCCACTAAAGCCCAAACAAGTGCACTCCATCTGCCAGACACACCAACAACATTGTCTAAAAGACTGCCAGGTAGAGTTCGGCTCTGTTTCTGGACAGTCCTATACTGCATAAAGCAGCACTCAATCAGCTGTGCTTAATGAAAAAAACAGGTTATATATGAGCTAAAAGTGTGAATATCTTGTGTGATTCTTTAAATAATCTACTTGTCTGTCATTTTATCCTGCATTACAGTACAACTACTGCAGTACAACTTGATCTGGTCTTCAATTTAAGATGCTCACAAACTCATGTCTAGTGTGTAGTTACTCTTCAAGTAAACACACACAGTAGTAAATGTTATTGTTTTGTTCCAAGGTCGCAAGTTATTTCTCCATTCTGAAGACCTGGGCACTGCGATCGACTCGGTCAGAGAATCTGAAGAAACTGCAATGGAAGAGTGCAGTGCAGCTTCTATGCCCACAGCAGCCACCACCACCACCAACCCCTTTCCCCCTACCTCTCCCACTCTTCTTAAAAAGCAGTGTCCCAGTCCTCCCTCTGTAGATGCAGACAAGTCCCACGTCGGGCCAATTATGCAGGAGGACATTTCACTGACCTCAGCAGAGGGGCATATGGATCTGACGGCTAGATAGGGAAGCTCTTTGTTTCTTGCCAAATTAACAGTGGCTGTCTGTTCACATTGGTCTGCACTGTAGTCATTTCTTTACAGTCCGATCAGATCACCAATCAATGGTGTGGTCTTCTCTCTGAGCTCTGACTAGCTCATTGTACCCAATGGTGAGTAGTGATATGTCCCTGTGTGGCCCAGAGATCTGTCAGTCTTTTTACAGTTGTTCTTCAAGTAATATACTACTAATTGTATTAGAGAATAAAGGCATAATATTGCTCCAAAATCTAGCACCTTGTAATTATCCTTAAAAGTAAGGATGTAATGAATTGGAATAGTAAAAAGGTCTTTAACTATGCTGGGCTATTTTGTGCTTGTTTGTCCTCATTACACTGTTAATCACAACTATTACTAAGGTGAAATAGGTAAATACATTCAGGGGTGGTCATGTACTGTTGTTTTTTTATGAAGTATTGTTTCTGTCAAGAATGCATTTACAGATTATAACAAAATTAAAAAATGAAGGAAAACAAATGGGGCCAAAATGTATATTATAATTTGATTATTTGGGTTTCCTAGTGCCAGATGACAATTTGCACTTTTTGTATTCTTTTTGACAGGCTGAGTAATTGTGAAAGAAGATTTCTAGTCCCTAGTGTCCGACACGTCCTTTGTAAATCATTTTCTGCACTGCTTACACTAGTAGCTAATATGAAAGAATGTTACAAATGTTAAAACAATTGTTTTGTTCCAGTGTTGAGATGAACGCTAAAATAGAACAAGTTTACTCTTGCATATCTTGAAATGATTATTTAAGTACTGCTGATTGTTATACGGTGGAGGTCTTTATTTAAAAATAATTTTATACTTGTGTGATGATAATGGCAAACCAAATAACTACATGATTAAAAGTGCAATCATTTAACATACTTGTGCCTTACTCAATGCTATATTCTTCCATTTTGTTAATTAAAAGCTTGACATACATTTTGTAATTACATTCTG
Source organism: Merluccius polli (assembly GCA_030340625.1). Taxonomy (NCBI): domain Eukaryota; kingdom Metazoa; phylum Chordata; class Actinopteri; order Gadiformes; family Merlucciidae; genus Merluccius; species Merluccius polli. The sequence goes on from JAOPHQ010005192.1 coordinate 89,466, forward strand.
ACTCATGCAGATTTGCGATATAAATGTACTTCTCCCCTTCCCACAAAATCTTGTTGTAAATTGAGCAGGGTTATTTTAGTATGAAAAGGACTTCAATTAGCGATCAACCAATCATAAAGCTGATATTGCTCAAATCTAAATTCAGACAATATTAAAATAAATGTTTGAGGTTGGTTTGTCCGTATGGTATTGAAGAATTAGTGGAGCATACAGCTGATTCAGTACATATGAATCACTCCCAATGTCTTAAGAATGGCTGTGGTCATTTGACTTGGCAGGTTTAGAGCACTTGTCTTCGTCACTGGCAGTGATCATTTTCATCATGCCACATGCTCCTTGGCTCCGGGCATACTTACTACCTCAATTTTACCCATTTATTTAACCCATATATTCACTCCCAATAAGCAGGCATTTCTTTAAACGTATGTGAGTGTCAGAGTAGATGTGTGTGTATGTGATTGTGTCAATACACTAGGGATAGTGTATATGGCATCGCAGCAGTGGCGTAACTATCGGTAAGCAGGTACTCCAGTCGCTTACGGGCCCCAGCCAATCAGGGGGCCCGTCAGCTTTCAGTGAGGACCGCCCACAACTATGAATCGATCTTCCCGCCAACTGTCAAATCCGGGCCCTTTTACTGTTACGGCACAGGAGAGGCGATGTCACATATTTGTTTGTGCCATTCTTTTCAGCGCTAACGTGAACCGGCACAGGCTTTATATAGACCCATCATACTTCTACTCCATGGTGGCATATCCATACAAATAACATACCATATAGGCTGTATAAGTAATTACACAAACATATTTGAATTATAATTGCAAACTTGTTTTAGTGTTGAATAAAACATTTTTTGAAGCTAAAAACGATGTATTTTGGTGTATTTCGTTTTACACGGTTTTTTGGTGCGCCGTCACCAGTGTTGTGGTGCGATTACTTTTGCGAGTCGCCTCACGTCTACTATGCTGTAGTATCCTATTTAAGTCATATGGTAGGTTATCGGTAGACGTTGCGTCATTACGCGTTGTAGTCTATAGGAGGGCCCGTCTTGATCATCCTGCTTACGGGCCCGTCGTTGGCTTGTTACGCCACTGCATCGCAGTGTCTAGTATTGTAAGGTCGAAAAGTCTAGATTGACCAGGTCAAGATCTCAAGCTGATGTGTTGACTGTTCTCAGTTGCAACGCTTCTTTCATTCCCCTACATAGTCCTTATTTTAACATGCCCTATGTTGTTTCGGTCTCATTGGTGGACAGGCCAAACAGTAATTCTACAAAAAGTGGCGGTGAGAATGAGTTCATGTGTATAGTGCAACTGTAAGTGTGCACAACTTAAGGTAAGTGCTCTTTCCAGTTGTCCTTTTCCTTTCCAGGATTTGAGGTGTACCATCCACTGGCTGTCCTACATAACTTTTTTGGGGGGTACATTGATTGAAAGTGCTTCACTTTCGTAACCACCCTTGCTGCTTTCCAGTTATGTATCTACAGACTCAATTTCAAGTGGCTCTAAAGGCTGTGATATGACACGTATTGGGTCCTACATCGGTGATTGGATGGTGTGTCAATGATTCCCTTTATTTTATAAAGGGTACTTCCTGGTCACATGTCCCTTTTCATTAAGACTCAGGAGATGTAGTCTCATGTCAGGTTGATCACTTTATCTGCCCCTACATGACCCACTCCGGCATGGTGCTGCACAAGCACAAAAGGGTGGTTATTATACTGGTAGGACAAGCTGTTGTCACTGACTGATGTTCAACATGCGCCTCTCCTTCATGCATTGTCAGTTTTCTCCCCATTAGCTCCCCCTGGCTGTCCTCATTTATCAGCACCAACTTCTTTAAATGTGATCAGCTTATACTAATGGAAGCATTTTGTCTGGGCTCTGACTGGCTTGTGTCAGGTTAATGTAGGCAATGTCTTCTCCTTAAGCAGTCTGACTGATCCCACTGATGTGTGGAGCTGGTGTCTCTGTTGCTTTATCTAGAGTAGCTTCTATAGCTGTAGAGAACCTTCTATTGTTAAGCTTTTATATAGCTACATTTCTGTTATATACAGCTACATTTACGATAAGCTTCTATAAATAAGCTCACCATAGCCTCTGCTTTAGCAATGTCAATCTATATTGTTTACATAAGAAGGTGAGTAGGCCTACCGGTAAGAATATATGCCATAATTAGATTATGACATTAAAGCCAACTAATGGTCATTTAATATTTTGCTCATTTCAGGCAACATACGGAAGTTAGGTAGGGTACTCCTTGGATAATTCATGTTTTGTGCTTTTCATATTATTATGAAACTAGTTAATAATAGCAGTAGTAGTCCAAATTGGTTTAATAAGTCAATCTAAGAAGACATTTCTGTCTTTCAGTCTGGTTTGATCCATCTTTACTTACTGTATATATATATATATAATATATATTATATATATATATATATATATATATATATATATATATATATATATATATATACCTCAAATACAAGGAAAAACTTTCAATACAAGGATAAACCTATTCCATCCATTTCCTCATTTGTTTTATTTTTTAATGATGGTGGTTGAATGTTTACAGGTTGAAGTTTACACATTACAAAAAAAAGACCAGTAGCTACTCGGCTTTAGCTAGGCCCACTAAAAATGGGGTCCCTTGAAATGAGGCATCACTGGGAACAACTGACGTAAATTGACGTTTTTTTCTTTTAAAAGAAATGTAGTTTTTCTTCGGGATATGTAGTTTTCTAGTCTTCAACTGCATCTACAGTGTATTGTATCAACTTTCAAACCGAACTCAATTTCCCAGTGTTCACATCGGTCTGCTCAATCGATTGACGAGAGTCAGCAGCTCACGCGGACTTTCTCTGGAACTATTGAGTCGTCTGTCCCGCACGCTCGTCTACAGAGAGAAAACGTCTGTTCAATCTCAACGCAATAGTAAACATAAGACTGACGGGGAATTGTTTTGCTTGGAGGGTCGAAATCAACAGTACTATTCGAACAGACTATAACGTAGATTAGGAACTGCGTATCTGAAGTCTCACATTAGTTTAAACCGAAGACCTATGATGGACACGAGAGACACTGCCCCTGATTCCTGGGAACAAGAGGACGACGTGGAGGCCACAGTCGAGGGTCCTCTCGAATCTGCACTCTCAGATTTAAATGTGAATGCTAAACAATTTGTCCCCAATATAAATGCCGCTGAGTTTGTTCCGGCCTTCCTTGTCAAGAAACCCTCGGAAAACCACGACCACGACGGTATGTTTGCAGTCACGTTTAGGAGCTATATTAGCTAGCGCTGTATGGATAGCATGCAAGCTCACTAGCTACTTGGAAAGACGCGCGTCCATGAAACAATTGAAAACTGCTCAATAAGCCGTGTTATTTCCTCAACAACAGGACCTTCCAAAGTTTAATTTGGCATATTTCTACAGAGTTGTCGAGAAAGCCGGCTTATTCGGTGAACGATTAACAATCTGCCTGAACTTAGGTACAACGTCGGTATGGCATCAAAACGTTAACCTCTTATGTAGCCATCTGACGTCTGCCTTTATAATTACTTTACCGTTATGTATAATAATAGATAGCTTGGCAGGTAGTGTTGCTGATCACCATCGATCTGCAAAACTTAAAAATGCTAGCGTCCTTTATTACAAAATGGGAAACACCATAGAAAACAGCCGCAAGACAAAGTTTAGACTTATCTTTTATTTCATTATGAAAGATCAAGGTGAGCTAGCCTGACTGTGCCATGACGTTGAAGTTATGACGTACGTGGTGGCTCAGTGCATATTCTACCTTTAGGTAAACTTTTAAGGTGTAGACGTTGAGAAATGAACTCATACATTGCCAACATTTACTAATTCATCAATAAGTGTAAATAGCTATAATTATTTAGTTTCATATCATTCAGTTGTACACGCAAGCCTTATTTTGACGTGAATAGGTTTTCGATGTACTTATTGTGGTATTTACACTGTTGATTCCAGTGTAGCATTCTGACAGGATAAAGTAATCCGCATTAATCCCGCCCCTTACCCTTTTACCAGATGTTGGCTATAGAAACGTGTGACATCTACCCAAACTAAAAAAGCACAGTTCAATTCACAGGTTGCCAATTCTAACTTTAACTAGGGTAACAATCTAATGTTTACCGCAATGTGTTGGACAATCACAGATGATACCAAAAGCTTGCCAATCTAGGTAAATTGGTTTATAAACTAAGCTGTGCAACAGAAATAATGCCAACAATTCATTTAAAGCCCCTTTACAGCAATGGCTGAGTATTTATTCTAATCGGCAAGAAAATGATAACACACAATGTGAAATGGTGAACAAATACTACCTCTCCCACACAGCATAATGCAGACATCGCGTAATATTAAAAAGAAGGCACTCCAGTGGGGATTAAAAAAAACCTAACATTTGAAACAAGCATGAGTAACTCAACTAAAACCACATAGCTCCTAGCCATGTAGTTCCCAGCCACAGTGATTAACTACAAATAATGGCAGTTACAGAAATATACAAAGAAAATGCTATAGTTCTATTTCTAGATTCATTAAATTAATTTTTAATACAAATCATTTTTTTAAACAATGTATTTTATTAGGTCTAACTTGCAACAATTGTATCGCCTTCCAGCTGCAATTTGAGAATGTATTGCATTCAGGATGCAGTGATCAAATGCTGAACATTGTCTTTATTGATTCATTTATCGGATTGTGTTACATTTAGTGAGAGATTAAAACGCTCCTTTCCCTCTCCACAAAAGACCAGCAACAATTCACAGGTTCATCAGGTTGTAGTCAACTGCAGCCAATCTTTAAACGAATTAACTGAAATACTGACCGATATACTGGCGCACATTGTCTCCGGAATGGAATTCAGTGGAGATGCCTCACCGATAGTTGTCTTGATTGCTGTTGACTCAGAAAAGTTGGCGAAGGATCGATTACAAATCATTGGTGAATATATACAAGTTTTATGTGAAGCAGTGCTTCACATATAGAAATGTAGCTACTAGCAATTTACTAGCCATTATCTACAAATGGGATTAAAAGGAAAAAACTAATGGTCTAGTCCATTAGGCGAAATGATTCAGCATTTTGGCTAACATCTTTTTCAATTTAGGTGCCATTGAAACGGTTTCCATGATGGAAGTGTCAGAAACTGCTGGTATGTCTAACATCTTTGTTGTGCGATTTGGTAAGATGATCAGAAGCAAATTTCCATTCTAAACAATTTTGTTCAAAGGCAAGAACAGCAGTAACGATAATGCGGTAGTAATTACCCTGATTAACTCATGGACAGAGGCCATGTACATGTTTTATCATTAGCGAAGTCGACTTTATTTCAAATTGTGTTTGCCTGTATAGCTCCGGTGGAGAATGGGGATACAGAGGTGACCACAGAGGCGTGGGACCAGAAAGTGGCAGAGCCAAATGAAGCCGAACCAGGAGGCAGACCTGAGCCTGACGGGGGACCAGCAGGGGTGGAGGTCACAGTGGTGACCACAGATGTGGTTGAGGAAGAGGAGGAAGTGCCAACACCGAAGGTTGCACCTTCCCAGCCTGATGCTCCCAAAAAGGAACATGTCAACGTTGTGTTCATCGGCCATGTAGGTCAGTGGTCACATGCTCAGTCTTATGTCCTTACATATACGATAAGATTAAAGCTGACCTATCTAGAACACCTAGCTCGCAGCTATATGATGTTGGGCTGCCACAATTCATTAACGTCAGCAATCACGACAATGCTGAAAATATTTACTTATACTTTATGAATTAATGCATGTTTTTTTTTTATTTTTTTTTTATTTACTAAATTACTTCAATATCACTGCATAATTGCTGCGTTCACATCAGTTGCTTCATTCTGTCTCGTCATTGGTCGACTCCTGTCAAAACCTACAGATTTAAAAAAGAGGTATAATGTTGAGAATGAACATCATACCTTAAATCATTAGACTGACTGACTGTCCTTAAACATGCGATCTTGATGTCACTGTGATGCGTTTCAGTCATTAATAGCAGTTTGTTTCCAACATGGAATATGTAAATATGTTTAAATAGGCGATAATAAACAAATTCTTCCAATAGCAGCATTTCATCCGTAATGTGACGCAATGTTATTGCAGAAGGTCTAACGTAGGGCTATATTATCTGTTATCTTTGAATGATAATGGTATCGTCATGAAATGTAAGTCAAATCAACTTATAGTGATCAGTGTTGGGAACGTTACTTTAAAAAAGTAATTAGTTATAGTTACTCACTACTTGTTCCAAAAAGTAACTGAATTACTTTATAAAAAGTAACTAGTTACCAGGGAAAGTAACTATTTGCGTTACTGTAAAAAAAAAAAAAAAGTTGCTATATGTCAAAGAATTTGGATTCTTCTGAGCAGTTTTCACAAGTCAGTTGAAATGAGTAGAACACGGACTTGCCATCTCTGGTGCTTCTTCGAATCTGTTTGGTGTGTGTGTGTGTGGTGCACGTATGGTGTGCGTGGCCTGGCTTGTGTGTAAAAACACTGGCTCCGATTCGTTACCATGAAACATGACTCATGCCTTAGCCAATCATAATCGCTTATCTCGTTGTTACCCCCCCGGTCTCCACTAGCAGTTTGTGTATGGAGCCAGGGGTGCGTTCAGATTACGCAGTTTATTCAATCAATTCATAGCAACGCACCGCATTTAACGTTCAGTAACGATAACGGTGTTGTAACGATGGAAACAGTAATTATTTAGATTACCCTGTTACTGAAAAAATAACAGCGTTACATAACGCCGTTCTTTTAAACAGCGTTATTCCAAATGTTCATTATATTCCAAACACTGATAGTGATGCCCAGTTTTATAGTCTAAATGAATATAATATGAGGTTGGAAATGTCTGAGAAAAGAAAACTAGTTTTAGTCCAAAACCATACTTTTTATTGCGAAAAGTAACTAACTGTAGACTGTCATTAAGGGCTATATATTGCTATACATTTTATATAAAAAATTGACTTGACTTGAATTGACTAAATTTACATATACTTCAATGTAATGACCCTCAGAGTGTTTAGAATGGTATGAATTCATGAGCATATTGTGATATTTATCGATATGATTTGTGTGAAATTCCCCATAATTATCGTGATCCTCATTTTTTCCATATCACCCAGCCCTAGTTTAACATTCTACTACAGTTTGCACAAGTGTAGAACTGCCTGCACCATACAATTAGGTTCCAATGTCTATTGACAATGGCAAGCTACATTATGCCTAATTAAATCTAGACGATGCTGCATATCTGCTTTGTAAAGAAATCTTTTTGTTTCTCCAGATGCTGGTAAATCTACAATTGGTGGCCAAATCATGTGAGTAGCATGTACCTTGTTGCCTACAAAAAGGGTGAATATCGGTGCTTTGAATGTTGATGTCAATTGTCTGAAATATCGTATTTCAACACACGTAAAAACGTGTGTTGAAGTCAACACACGTTTTTATCTACCATGCAAGATACATGAGTATGAACTGGAATTGATCATCATTGCTTTATTTTTCTACAATAACTAAATAATATGGGCATGGTCTACCCAAGCACTGAAGCATTGATGAAAAACAGGTTGTTGCCATAGCTGTTTATGATGAAATAGTGTGACTTTTTCGTTTTGCAAATAACAACCTATAAATGTGTTGCTTCCTAAACCGGTTGACCTTGAACTGACTTGTTTTATTTTTCTCTCTCTGAAAGGTATCTGACAGGTATGGTGGAAAAGAGAACTCTGGAGAAATACGAGAGAGAAGCCAAGGAAAAGAACAGGGAAACCTGGTAAGAACATTGCTCTGAAATATGTGTGTCAGTGAACCCCAAATCGTTTTTTGTTTTGTTTTAAAAGTGGTAATGTCTTTCCCCTAGAATTGTTTTGTGTTATGCACCGGGCGCCGTCTTTGGTCACGAGTCTCACGACCAGTTGAGCGACGAACGCCGTGCACATAATGAGCCAGAAGAGGCGTACACATGAGATATCAATGAATCAGAAGGTGTGCAATCTAGTAGAAGGTGTGCGAAGTGCGAACAGTGCGTGTGCATAGAGAAGAGAAGAAAATGGTTTGTGTTTGTGCTTTTCCCGCTGCGTTCGTTACTCGACTGGTCTGACTGTTTTCCAATAATGGCCCCTGCTTGTTTTCGTGAAGGTACTGCTTTCTAAACTTTCTTTTTAATAAACTGTCTGTACACTTACAAAGTTCTCAATGCTTCGTTTTACATGTAGGACCCTCATTATGCTACCGTGGAAGTGTGGTGCGATTTTGAGCCTTGTTAGTGGTATAGAATTGCGATTTATTTTACATGAACGTCTGCCCCCACAGCTAGCGTTATAAGCTAATTAGCGTTTTCAAGCACTTTGGTTACATTCGACTAGAATGAAAACTGATCCCAGAGAACGGTCCAACTCGGTGGACATGTGTTATGATCATATGGTCTCATTTTGCTCCGGAATTGTCCTTTAACAGACGAGGTGCGTGGGTTGGCATATTGATGCGGTCGACTTCGGCCAGATGTCACAGCAGGCGGTCTGCAATTAATATTTACGTTAACATTTTTGTTTGCTTGAAATATTCAAGACTTAAAACAAAGTGATCACAAGGAGAGGATGACTTAATAAGCTGCATTTATTGCATCATAACCTATGACATTTGCAAAACATTAGCACATCATTAACACTGGTCTTGGAGAAAAATGGCATCATGGCATCATGATATGGAAACTTTGCCACAGGAGGCCCATTTATTGAAATCTTAATGCAGGCCCACCAGTGATCTCCTTGCAGTCTGTTCCTGAGACCTGTTTTCATCTACCAAAAGTGAAAATGTGTCTTTATTTAGTAAATACTTTAATTTAAGTATAGATTTATATTGCTATCAAAAGCAATCATGAGTTGTGTGAATTGCAGCCCGGTATCCTGTTCATGGTAGAGAAATCACGTTCACACTGCCCACAGGAACGGTGAGCCCAGTTTCTAGCTTTACACGCCATTACAGTAACCGGCTTACGGAAACAAGTTTGAAGTGATGGGCGCCAAAGATCCATAAGCTAAATCCAATCATAACATTACAAGACAATGTTAAATGTTAAAAATAACAGATGGTTACTAAACAAATATTCACGCTCCGTAATAATTTTTTTTTCGTTCTGTTGAATAGGCTGTTCTGTTCTATACGCTGATACGCATAATTCACATGTATTTTCAAATCTTTAATTAGTCAAACACTTCTACATTCTCATATTCTGTGAATACCATGCCTAATCAGACAGAACGGCGGTCTGTCTCCCCATGACCAGCCACTTTTTGATTTCATAGATGCACTATATTAATTGCGGTATATTATATTGGTCTATATCATAATGTATTAGGCTCATTTAGTGGAGGCGCTGCACATGGCCTGTAGACAGCTGTGGGAAACCCTGATGTGAGTATGTTATGCTCACAATGTGCAGCAAGTACAGCTCAGACGAGAGGCAAGAGACTAAGATGTGCATTTAAGTGTGTAATATGCACTTTAAAATGTATTTCAATGAGTTACAGCACAAAGTTGTGCATTGTTGATTACATTGTACAGCATGCTCAGGCACAAATGTACATTTAAATTGGTATGCGCTTCACATTTTATTGCAGTGCATTACAGCATACAGAACTGTGAATGGTTTATTCTTTGTTTAATAAAGAATAATAAAATGATGAAATACGTTTTGGGGTCAATTTGTTCTAAGCAATATCAATAATGCACATAATATTATATCACAAATATCAGAAGGTATTTCAGTCACCTATGTCGAATTTCAGTCACCTATGTCGATGGTGCGTGGGGCTGTGAATACCTTTCGAGACCGCTTGCAATGTTTTATTTCCTTTTACCACAACTTCGAATGCATATATTATGTGCGTTAGATATTTTTTTATTATAATTTTGGTGTTCAATTTACTGAAAGTATAAGTTTAAGACATGATTCAAGCCAACTCTATCTTGTGCAGGTATTTGTCTTGGGCTCTGGACACCAACCAAGAAGAGAGGGACAAGGGCAAGACTGTAGAAGTTGGAAGAGCATACTTTGAGACAGAGAAAAAGCACTTTACCATTCTGGATGCACCAGGACACAAAAGCTTTGTGCCCAACATGATTGGCGGAGCGTCGCAAGCTGATCTGGCTGTATTGGTGAGTCTAGGACTGCCATGTCATTGATTATTAATAGCATGGGATAAAGCTTCACTCATTGATCCTTTTGATTGATTCACTCTAGTGTAATGCCGCATTTAGGTCCAAGTGAAAGTCTTATTGCAATATTACAATGACCATAATGTTGATATTGTTTCAAGTCACCATAAGATAATCATTATTTTTTACTAGTAATTATTACTACTTCTTGAGCTGACCGTAATCCTAGCAATGCTGTGTCTGATGCCAGGTGATCTCGGCCAGGAAGGGGGAGTTTGAGACGGGTTTTGAAAAGGGCGGCAGACACGGAGCATGCCATGCTCGCCAAAACAGCCGGGTGAAGCACCTCATAGTCCTGGTCAACAAGATGGATGACCCCACAGTCAACTGGAGCCTAGAGAGGTAGGTGCAGACGGCTGGGTGGGCGGTAACTCCTCATTCTATCAAAGATGATTATAAAGAATATTTGGAGTACTGCTTTTAAAGATTTATTGAACCTAAACATTTTTTATTGCTGACTTTACTGTTTTGCGCAGCATTTACATTGTAGTGAATCCTGAATAGTTTCTCCTTGTAAGGCTGATTGACAATGACATAGTATAATATGTATGTAGTGTAGTGCCTTGTGTACATCAATCATTGTATGGGACAATTGCAGGTAGGAAGTAGGTCACTGTATTTGTTCACAGTGGTATTCCTCCAACGTTTGCGCAGGTATGAAGAATGTAAGGAGAAACTAGTACCATTTTTGAAGAAGGTGGGCTTCAACCCTAAGAAGGATATCTACTTCATGCCATGCTCGGCCTGACGGAGCCAACTTGAAAGAGCCTGTAGAGGCGTGCACCTGGTATACGTGAGTCCTCTAGACTCGTACCCTACAAACTTGTCTTTTGTGATGGATAAATGTGGATTATTGTACTATTGCTCAGATACGCTCTTGTCCGACCAAATTCTCATTGATCGGACAATCGCTGGTGTTAGTTTCGTAAGGAAAATAGCACTTTTTAATTCATTATTTTCGGGGGCAGGACAGTCATATGCACAGCAGAAACTGCTCAATCGTGCGCAAAAGGTCTCACAGGACAATAGACGCAAGCTCCCAACCATGTGACTAGCGATGCTTCGATGGTACAACAACGCGAGGGATAATGACACATGATGCAGATAGAAGCGCACACGGTGATTTTAGTTTGACGATATTCGCTTGCAAAATTGCTTGTTGAAAAATTTCTTTTAGATTAGTCTTGTTCTAAAGACTGGACATTGGACAATATTTCACAATATTAGATTGCTGATATTGATCATTTTTTTCCTTTATATCAAGGACAGCATGTGACACGTGTGAAATATTGTAGGCCTAAAGAACGTGAAGACGTAGTAATAAGTAAACGTTAGTAATAATTGAGTGGATCATGGTTTCGTTACTGTGAAATGTACTGAATTGATTGACATTTCAACGATGTGCCTCCTGGAGCGACTAGAACAGCTGAGTGCCGACATGTGTGCGTGCACTACAGAGTTCAATCCTTCAGCGGGAGCATGAGCTCATTCATACATCCATGGTTGTTATTCATTATCTCATTAAAACAGGTAGCCTATTTAAATGAATAAAGTCATGAAAAGACCAACTGATCGCTAACGGCAGCGCACCTGACATGACCCATTACCTCCCAGTTATGACGGGTCAATAACTGGGAGCGCTGCTGAGAAATGTGAACAAAATAAATTAAATAATTAAATTAATGATAAATTAATAACTACATGTTGTTTAGCATTGGTTAAGTAGGCCCATTAAAAGCATAGTCTAATTCTTATATGTATGATTTTATCAATAGTGCATGGCGTGCTTCCGCATTTTATATAGGCCTATTAGCAGAAATGCTTTTCTCAGAGAAAAAAAAAGTGTTTAACAGACTACTGTTTCTGGTGCTGACTGCCAAGCGCAGCAACGATTAGTCGTTTTGTTGACTAGTCGTGCACATCCCTACTACATTTGTTGATCAATGTTTCAATTACAATCCTTGGAGTCTGACGCTCTGTTCTGCGGACTTTGCAGACTTTGTCCTCTTGAGCATACCATCTAGATAACGTGCAGATTTTTTTTTCCCCA
>JAOPHQ010005193.1:0-42500 GCA_030340625.1 Merluccius polli
AAAATAAACTAGTTCAACACAGTTAACCACGTTTGCTTAATTTCTTTGATGGCTCAGATGTATGCTCTAGTTGATTTTGTGTTTTCACCATTCGTATCTATACAACCAATGTGTTTATGATTAAATTGTTTACAAGAGCACACAGGTCTTCATATATCTAGCCTCTTGATTTTGCTTTCAAAGTGCACCAGATTGATGCATTTAACTTTAAAATGTAAAAAAAAATCTTCCGGGGGAGCATGCTCCCGGACCCCCCTAGAGGGTCCGAGATCCACCCACCATAGTCTTACAAAATCCTGTGGGAAACACTGAGTCCGATATCATGTGTCGCAGCCACTGGACGTAACTGATGTAACAGCGATCACATTAATGAACATACCCACATGTCCAAAATATAAAAAATAAAAAAACTTGTCAGTGCATATAATCAGAACAGCACAAAGGCATGACAGTGTGTTATACAGGTGTGAATGGGACAGACAATGACAATGTTTTCCCCCCCCCCCTTAAACCATATGACAGGCAGCAGACACACAATAGGCCTATATGACTTGTCAGTGTATAGAATCAGAACAGCACAAAGGCATGACAGTGTGTTATACAGGTGTGAATGGGACAGACATTTTTTTTTCAATCATAGTGTCACTGATGTAGAAGAGTTGTGGCAGGGTGGGTGGACCAGTGTTAGTAGAAAGCCTCCACACTGCGGCAAAGTCCCAGTCCTTGTGGAGGGTAAAGTCAATGTCAAAAAACACACACACACACACACACACACACACTGCAAACTAACTATATACACCTGCCCCAGCAAGAGTGCGAAATCAGTCCGGGGCTCGACCCGGGTCCCTCTCCTTCATCTCCATCAGCCAGTCCTCCACACTCTTACCCGCCGTGGCAGAGCAAAAATGTTCACTGCCGTAGCGGGTGTGTCCGGTCTCCCTCCGCTTTGGCTGGCCGCACTTCCTGCACTTATGTACTTGTGGCACGCCGGCCCGGGCAGACGCGACTGTTCCTGGCTGTGCCCTCTGCTCGGCCTTCTTCCTCCTCAGCCATACAGTTTTGTACCCAGAGTCAGGCTGAGGAGGAGGAGCAGTAGGTGCTGCCTGCACTGCTTGTTGTCCTTGCTGTCCTGGCAGCAACTGCAGTGCAGGCAGCTGAGGGCCGGCGTGACGTGCGGCGGCCAGCGGCAGAGGGAGGACGTGTGGGGCTGGCGTTGTCCGAGGGAGCGTTGGGAGGGGGGGGGGGGGGGGATGGGGAGCACCCTCACACTCTGCTGGGGCAGTGAGAGGTCCAGGAGGAGAGGCAGCAGCTGTTGGTGGTAAGGCCAGGACAGCAGCTGAGGGGGCAGGCAGTAAAGGCGCCAGTAGCCGTGTGCACACTACTGGCGCTGGCAGAACAGACACCGGTGCTGCCACAGCCGGTGCTGCTGCCGGAGCTACCCCCGCCCTTGCCATTGCCGTCGTCGCCTGGCCTGTAGGCACCACCGTTGCTGCTGCTGCCGGAGGACGATCCACCGCCGGTGCTCCTGGGCCCGGCGCTGCCGCTGTCGCTGCTGCCGCTGCCGAGCCCGCTGCCGCTGGTGGTCGTCCCTCTGCTGCAACGCCTGGAGCTAGCACAGTCCTCTCCTTCTCCCGCTGCGTCCTGGTGAACCTGAGAACGGATTTCAACATAGTATTTTAGTTACATGTACAATTTTGAGGGCATGTAATTCAAGCATGTCCTTACCATAACATACAGTATATCATTGTCCAAAGCATCAAACATACCACAGCGAGAGGGTCCTGCAGTTCAGCTCGTAGAGCTGGATGGGCGCCCGAGCCATCAGCCTCTGGTGGCCCAGCACAAGGTCCCGGATGTGCTGGTAGCGAAGCAGTATGCAGTCCCACCGCGACCGCCGGGGGCCGCGCACACGGGTGCCCGAGGGGTACATGCGGCAGAGCTGGGTGCACACTGCTTCTACCAGCCGGCTTGCGCTGGGACTGCTGGCAGGTCCAGAGGTCTGTCCGACCAGGCAGCTGCGAACAATGGACAAAAAAAAAGATGGATATGAGCATGATGTGAACATTACATAAAGCAGCTCGTGTGTACGTCAGGGAAATGTATGATGGAAGTGTAGCTTTACCGTCTCATGCTCTCCACACCAGGTATACTGGTGCGGTGAGGCTTCGCTGCCATGAAGCGCCCCCGAGCTGGCCTGTCCCTGTAGCGGGGAGGGTAAACTACTCTGGCCCTGTCGTATGTTGACAGGGCCTCGTAGAGCCTGAGCCTAGAGCAGAGACGGAAAACAATCAGTCAGATGGATGGAACAGAGCGCAGTGTGGTGATGTGAGATGCAGAGGTGGCGTGCCTACCTCAGCAGCCTGCTGAGGCTCTGACGAGGACCAGTCGGGGGTGTGGGGTGCGGGCTCGGGGGCAGTGGTCGGACGGGATGGCTCGGGCGGGGGTGCGTCAGCTGGTTGCCCTGACCGCGGGTCCATCTGAGGAGCTGGGACGTCAGGCACGTGGAGGGTTAGGTCATCGACCTCCTCGTGGCCGATGTCACATCCTTCCTCAGTGGGTGGGGCAAGAGGAACGTCCCCCCCCGCGTCCGGAGTGTCAGGGTCCAAGCTGACGTCCTGCAGCACTCTGCCCGTCTGGGAGTACAGGTACTCAATGCCGATGAGCTCCCCTGAAGTACAACACCACAAATCACATCACTCAGTCTGGTACAAATATCACTCAGTGTGGACATGTGTAAGCGTGGTGGTTGAGTGTTCCTACCGGTGTACTCCCTGGGCTTGGTGTAATCCTTGACCAGACTCGTGCCAAGCACCCTTTGGCTGAGCTGGTCAAGGGAGTGCTGCAGGGGGCCACTGTAGGAGCGGAGCAGCGGACGCCCCTCCTGTGCCGCGGACGCCGCCCTGTCCTCGTTCCACCGCGCCAACCCCTCCAGGAGAAATGCCTGAAAGTGCCAGGGATTGGCACTTTCTCCTGAGGAGGAACACATATGTTTAGCAGTTTATTCAGTGCACACAATGTGAATGACAATGAGTCAACGACAGTGACAGATTGACATGACAGTGAAACATGTGGTTTACCTGGGATAAAGCGGTTGAGGTGCAGGTGGAACGACTCGAGGGACGTGGAGCCTCGTGCACAACGGTACACCGGCAGGCTGATCCCCCCCCTGGTCAGCCTGCCCACCTCGGTGTACAGCTCCACGCCCGGCGGGTCCTGGATGCACTGGAGGTGACGCCGCTGCTCCGTCCGGATTGCCTGAATTCAGCCAAGGCTTTCTTAGCTGAAGGTACCTCCGCCGCCCTGACGCCGTTGTCTCGTGAGTTCACCAGCAGACTTCCATCTATGAGAGAAAGCAAGGCTGTCAATCAAATATCGCGCCTCAGAAACGGCCAATCACAGGAGAGCCCGCCCTGCCTGGGTTCCCTCCCCCAAAGTGCCAAAACTATTCCTTTCGAGCGAGCAGAACGTGAGCTGCGAGAGGCTGTCCGATGTGAGAGCAACGAGGAAATGCTCTCGAGTCCCCGATTTGCTCGCTCGCTCTCAATTTCCTCTCTCGGGGAGAAGCGCTCTGAGTGTGCGCGAGCGCGCAGAGAGAATTTGCGCGCTCGCAGGTAATAACTACGCGTGTGAAATAATATAATCCGCCCGACTGCATGTTTTATCACGCGAGTGCATTTTGGCACTAATCTGACGCCATACGAATCTGCCATAACCAGTCGCTAACGTTTGGTCGTGCCGTATTTCATGCGCCAGAAACCACGTTGCGTGCAGTATACAAACGGCATTAGCCTGGTTCCGCCCGCCTCCGTACTTACGCTCAATAACTGAAATTCGCGCACGACCGCTACGTCACTGTTCTCAGGCCGCGCCTCCTGTTCGCTGATTGGACAGGTAAAACTTTACCGGGAGAAAACCCGCGAATATGCCGAAAACCCAGACAGAGTACTGAAGGGAAATGAAAATTGAGCGGAAGTACGTCGGAGGGCGGAGCCAGGCTAAGTCCATTGATACGCAAGTGAGATTCAGTCCAATGGAACCATGCAAATTAAGTGAGACAGTCCAATGAAACCATGCAAGGTGTTTGGCAAATTAAGTGAGACAGTCCAATCAAACGGCCGGGCGGGAGAGGGGCGGGGCCCACAAGTGAGACACGGGGGTGTAGAGAAGAACAAGATGGGCGGACTTCCGGGCAAGATGGCGGACAGAGCACACGGAAAACTTTGAGCTCCGTTCGTTTGGTCCCAAATTGTGACACAAACCTTGTCCTCGACTCAGAATTACGCCCGCAATAATTCCCCAACACTGCCGTAACACAAAGAATAACAAAAAAGACAATGTCGGTTGCCAACGATAAAGACTTCCCTGCACTCAGGCCAGCTAATGCTAACAATGCTAACAAAGCGAAGGCTAATGCTAACGCAGGGAACAAATTAGCATTCCACAATTACGCAGCAAGTGCTGCCTCTGTACCTATGGAAACGTCAAACACAGCTAGCACCAGCGGCTCGGGCACAAGACGTCAACTGAATATCACTCCAACTAAACTCCCACCGGCTAAGAAGCTGGCGATAGAAAATGAGCCCTCCCTTGCTGACGTTTTAGCGACCATAAGAAGTCTGGATAATAAGGTAGACGACTTTGGAAAACAACTTAAAGAAAGCTCTGACATGTTTGCCTGCATTGTACAACGTGTGGATCTGAATTCAGTTGGAATTACTGAATGCAAGTCCAAAGTGGAAATGATGGAAATAGAACACGCAGACCTGAAGAAGGAAAATGCCGAACTAAAAGAAAGAGTACTCGAAGTAGAAAGGTACAAACGCCGCTGGAACTTACGACTCTCAGGTCTCAAGGAACAAGAAGGAGAAAACATCAGAGCAAAAGTTGAAGAGCTTATCCTCAATATCCTTCCACAATGGGAGGAAAAGATTGAAGATGTTGTCGACTCAGTTCATCGCATCGGGAGGAGAGAAGAAGGACGGAGCCGCCAGGTCATCATGCAGTTTGTGAGGAGATGTCACCGGGATGCAGTATGGAAAACAACCAAAGACTCTCCCGTGTGTAAGGAACGAGGCCTTCACTTCGCGCAAGACTTCACCAAGGAGGATCGGCAGACAAGAGAGCAATTGTGGCCGAAAATCAAGCAAGCTAGATCGCTGGGTAAGGTGGCGTTCTACAAAGGCCACGTTGCAGTAATCGATGGACGCATAGTAATGACTTAGTTAGCCACTCTCAAAGTCTGAGGGATAACTCACCTCAATATTCAGTTGGTAAACAAATGTTCCTTCATTATATTAGCCGTTGCTATATAACAGATGTTGGTTTTTGAATATGTTCAGCTTCACCTACTTATTTTTCCCTCTTCATTATGAGAGTCATTTAATGACTCACAGTTTATAAAATGTTTATAAAAAAACTGTTTACATGGGAAATAAGGGTATGAGAAGCTCAATGTGTGCGTGTTCCACACACATGAATGGATTAACTTCATGTTCACTCTGAGGACAATCTCCAAGAAGCATTTAGGGACTTGCCTCAGGTTTTCATAACAAAAGAAAAGCTTCTGAGAAAGAAAGCTCTTTGTTATTGTTAAAACCTTCCTCTTTCATTTTGCATTTCATTTATTTCATTTATGTCCTTAAAAAACAATCTTAATTTCTTAACCGTTAATGCTAGAGGTCTAAGAGACAATCTGAAAAGAAAAGCTATGTTTCTTTACTGTAGAAGTAAAAGTCCACAATGTATATTCATCCAAGAAACCCACTCAAATGAACCTGATGAAACATTCTGGTCAACTCAATGGGGAGATAAAATTCTATTTTCACATGGTACAACTAGATCTGCAGGAGTTGCAATCCTATTTAATAACTGTCCGGGGAAAGTAGTGATAAATAAATCTAGTAACGATGGTCATTTGATTCTCTGTGTGTTACATATAGATGACTCCTCACTAATTCTGGGAAATATTTATGGGTACTGTAACAAGGTACAAAATAGAAGCCTTCTTGTAGATGTAAAAGAAACTGTTTTACAACTCAAAAAAAGATATGCTACAGAAAATGTATTAATAGGTGGTGATTGGAACATGGTTTTGGATGAGTGGATTGACAGAGCCCCCAGCAGATTTACAGACGCTCATCCTAACACTGTAATGGTTAACTTCTGCAACTCTTTATGCCTTCATGACCCTTGGAGGGAAAAAAATCCAAATCATAGACAGTTTTCCTGGTTCAAACCAGATGCCTCTATCAAATCTAGAATTGATTACTGGTTAGTGGCAGATACAATGCTTAGTCAAATATCGAAATGTGAAATATCCCCTACACCACTTACTGATCACTGCTGTATTGATTTATCAGTAACACCTTTATTGCAGTCTGCCAGGAAAAAAGGATACTGGAAATTTAACGCCAGGCTTCTAAAATATGACGACTATTGTAACGGTATTAAAGGCCTTATTCAAGAAGTCTTACAAGATGAATCCATATCATCATATCCTCAGAAATGGGAGTTCTTAAAATATAAAATCCGCCAATATTCAATCTCTTTCAGCAAATATATTAAAAATATAAACGGCTTGGAGGAAGAAAATATAATAAAAGAGCTGCATTCAATTAGCATCAAGCCGACTTTAACAGAGAATGACAAACATAAACTCTCTTCCTTGCAATCCAAACTTGATAGAATATATGAAAGAAAAGCTCGAGGGGCCTTTATCAGGTCAAGATCTAAGTGGATTGAAGAAGGAGAGAGAAATTCTGCGTACTTCAGTAGACTGGAAAAAAGACGACAGGAGAGGAATTCTATCAAAACCCTTAGAATTAATGGTATGGATTGCACAGACCCAACATTAATTGCAAGTGAAATAAGTGCATTCTATCAAAACCTGTACAGCTCATCCTTTTCTATAGCTGATTCTGACTTTTTCTTAGACAAAATTAAAGACTTTACTCCTAAAATTGACAGTGATTTCAGGGAAGAATGTGATGAGGATTTTACTATGGAAGAACTAGACAAAGCAGTCATGCGCTTAAAACTAGATAAATCTCCTGGCCCTGATGGTCTGACGGCTAACTTCTACAGACACTTCTGGGGTTCGCTTAGAAATCTTCTTTTCCGAGTCTTTGGAGAAGCTACAACTAATTTCTCACTACCAATTAGCATGAAACAAGGCGTGATTACACTAATACCAAAGCCAGGTAAAGATAGTAAGATTTTAGATAACTATCGTCCAATTTCACTATTAAATAATGATTATAAATTACTAACCTACATTTACACTAACAGATTAAAAGGAGGACTAGACCAAATAATTAGTGAAACACAAACAGGATTTGTGAGCAATAGGTCTATACACAACAATATAAGGCTAGTGCAAGACCTTTTAGAATATAGCCATCTGATAGAGGACAAAGGGTTCATTTTATTTCTTGACTTCTACAAGGCGTTTGATACGTTAGAACATCAATTCCTATTTAAAGTCTTGCGTATGTATGGATTTGGACCTCAATTTTGTAACATAATAGAATCATTTTACAATGGCACAACTAGTTCAGTAGCACTCCCCCAGGGTACCTCCCCTCGCTTCACCATCAATAGAGGGGTTAAACAAGGATGCAACATGTCCCCATTCCTATTTATTTTGGCAGCAGAAATGTTGGCGATTCTTATTAAAAACTCTGATGTTGTCAAACTGAATGTTTTCGATGAACAGATCATTATAAGCCAACTGGCCGATGACACCACCATCTTCTTAAAAAGTTTAGAACAAATCCCTATAGTTTTCGAATTAATTGATGTGTTCTCTAAAGCATCAGGTTTAACACTTAATCGCAATAAATGTGAATTAATGGCCATACATGATTGCAACCTCATAGAGGCTTATAATATCCCTATCAAATCTTCTGTGAAATATCTTGGAATCCATATAACCAAAGACGCAAAAAAACAGTGAAACCTTAAATATACAAGACAAGATTCTTGAATGTAAATCCAAGCTCAATATGTGGTTACAAAGGGACCTAACAGTTTTTGGAAGGACATATTTAACCAAAATGGAATCCTTAGCAAGGTGCATTTATCCTGCATATTCAATGGCCATCCCTAATAAGTTTATTAAAACATTCAACCAATTAAACTTTAATTTCATTTGGAAAAATAGGGTTCATTACATCAAGAAATCAGAAATAATTAAAGAATACAAAGATGGTGGTCTACAAGCAATTGATTTTGAATGTTTAAATGCTGTGCTGAAATTAAAATGGCTAAAATCCTTTCTGCTGAACAAAAACTGTATTTGGTATTGTCTCCCCAGGGGGTTGTTCAAAAAAATGGGCGGTATGGAATTTGTTCTTAAATGTGATTTTCAGATTGAAAAATTGCCAGTCAAACTATCCTTATTCCACAAACAGGTGCTGTTATGCTGGAAACTCATGTACACACACAATTTTACCCCACATCAAACCCCCATTTGGAACAACAGATATGTGCTATGTAGGTCCGTGTACGAAGTATAATTCATTTGCAGTTGTTCACGTTGTATAATGAAAAAGGCCAGTTTCGGGGGTATTGCGTATTTTCATTGTCCGAGACGTGCAATGCAATTCAGCGCGCCAAAGCGTCAGCTTGTTCCATTATCCAAGTTGTACAATGAAAATTGAACAAGGAAGTGGAGAGCCGGAAACAGAGACAGCTCGCCTTCAAAGTAAAGCTCGCCTTATAAGTAAAAGTCGTGCGTTTTGAAGCGTGAAATTAATTTAAGGAGCGCTAAACTAAATAAATAAACAAATAGCCTCAATCAGGGGTCTTCAACGCTTTCCAGGCCAAGGACCCCCAAACTGATAGAGAGATGGAGCGGGGACCCCCTACTTATGTTGTGTAAAATTGTGTTTTATATTAAACTGGTCCTATAGTGCCATGTATAAATGTACCTTGTTATTGTGCATTCAATACTAAGATATTGAAATAATACACAGGTTCATATATTCATGTGCAAGGTACAGTGAGTAGGGTGGCCATGCCACTGCCATTCATAAACATAATGTAGCGTCCGCCAGGACGCGTTGGAAAGACGACGCAGTGGTGTTCAGCAAACAACATTTATTGCTGCAACAGAACAGTTTACTGTCGGCAGTAACCACGCCAAAACAACTCCAACATAAAGTTAGCCGTAACTCTCTCCTAATGTTCCTCGCGCTCAACCCAGGCTCGCTCACACACACACACACACACACACACACACACACACGCACACACACACACACGCACGCACGCACGCACGCACACACGCACGCGCACTCACACAGCCCTCATTCCGTCAAAAACTACAACACCACACCGGATCTAGAGCGGAAACAAAACAGGCACGCCGCACACACTTGTTTAAGAGTAGTAGACGTTACGTTTTGAGTGGATGGCGAGCGCGAGACGCCGAAATTGATACCAATAATATTCTGAATGGAAAGTTTACTTTTAAAAAGTTGCCAAATGGTTCCATTGACAAGACCAAAGTGATCTGTGTGTTTTGTCGTTGTGAACTGAGCTATCATCGCAGCACGTCCAGTCTGAAATACCACTTGCAATATCAAGCATTTTTACTGTACCATTTTGGAGAAATTCAACAATAAAAGTCCCATATGTGTACCTTCGGATAGCACAATTGCATATATTTGAACTGCTGTAAAATCACTTTGCTCAATATTCCCTGGCTATGGGTGGTATATTTGACTTGTACACATGTAGGACTACACCCACATGCAATATCAATCATGTTTACTGTACCATTTTGGAGATATTCAACAATAAAAGTCCCATATGTGTACCTTCGGATAGCACAATTTCATATATTTGAACTACTGTGAAATCAATTTGCTCAATATTCCCACAATGTGAACTCCAAACAATTCATGTATTTACAGTAGTTCAAATATATGAAATTGTGCTATCCGAAGGTACACATATGGGACTTTTATTGTAGAATATCTCCAAAATGGTACAGTAAAAATGCTTGATATTGCATGTGGGTGTAGTCCTACATGTGTACAAGTCAAATATACCACCCATAGCCAGGGAATATTGAGCAAAGTGATTTTACAGTAGTTCAAATATAACAAAACATGCCACTTGGAGGCACAAATATGGGACTTTTAGTTTGGCATTTCTCCACATTGTTGCAATAAAGATACTTGATATTAAGTTTTTCATTCATCATGGGCGCATGAAACACTAATACAACATATTTCATTTAAATGTAGGTTTTAATTAGCTTACTGTTCTTAATAGGTACATTTATTTTGAAAAACCGGAAGTGAATACGCGGTTTCTCCGCTTCTACCGTAATGCTGAGAATATTTGTACACTCGAAATATAAGTGCGGCTCATTTGACCACGGTGATCGGAGGATCGGCTGGCTTGACCGCAGTCCATCAAGTGGTATTTCAGACTGGACGTGCTGCGATGATAGCTCAGTTCACAACGACAAAACACAGATCACTTTGGTCTTGTCAATGGAACCATCTGGCGACTTTTTAAAAGTAAACTTTCCGTTCAGAATATTATTGGCATCCATTTCGGCGTCTCGCGCTCGCCATCCACTCAAAACGTAACGTCTACTACTCTTAAACAAGTGTGTGCGGCGTGCCTGTTTTGTTTCCGCTCTAGATCCGGTGTGGTGTTGTAGTTTTTGACGGAATGAGGGCTGTGTGTGTGTGTGTGTGTGTGTGTGTGTGTGTGTGTGTGTGTGTGTGTGTGTGTGTGTGTGTGTGTGTGTGTGTGAGCCTGGGTTGAGCGCGAGGAACATATGAGAGAGTTACGGCTAACTTTATGTTGGAGTTGTTTTGGCGTGGTTACTGCCGACAGTAAACTGTTCTGTTGCAGCAATAAATGTTGTTTGCTGAACACCACTGCGTCGTCTTTCCAACGCGTCCTGGCGGACGCTACATTATGTTTATGAATGGCAGTGGCATGGCCACCCTACTCACTGTACCTTGCACATGAATATATGAACCTGTGTATTATTTCAATATCTTAGTATTGAATGCACAATAACAAGGTACATTTATACATGGCACTATAGGACCAGTTTAATATAAAACACAATTTTACACAACATAAGTAGGGGGTCCCCGCTCCATCTCTCTATCAGTTTGGGGGTCCTTGGCCTGGAAAACGTTGAAGACCCCTGATTGAGGCTATTTGTTTATTTATTTAGTTTAGCGCTCCTTAAATTAAATTCACGCTTCAAAACGCACGACTTTTACTTATAAGGCGAGCTTTACTTTGAAGGCGAGCTGTCTCTGTTTCCGGCTCTCCACTTCCTTGTTCAATTTTCATTGTACAACTTGGATAATGGAACAAGCTGACGCTTTGGCGCGCTGAATTGCATTGCACGTCTCGGACAATGAAAATACGCAATACCCCCGAAACTGGCCTTTTTCATTATACAACGTGAACAACTGTAAATGAATTATACTTCGTACACGGACCTATGTAATGGTAAATCTCTACTTACAGCATTGGATGGATAAAAATATCTGGTCAGTAACCCACCTAATTAACGAAAGTCAAAGTATGACATAGTTTGCACACATGCTCAGTTTGATAAAGTGACCAAAGCGATCCCTGCTCCAGTAAGACTATTAGTCCAAAACATAAACACACAGCCGTGTGCGTTAAATTTACCCATGCTTCAATGTAATGGGAAAGATTTTATGGAGAACATTTCAAACAAATTGTTACGCAATCACCTGAACAATATACTGTACCCAATACGATCAAATAGAAACTCCATCATCCAACTGTTCTCTGAATCAGACATTAAGAAATGGAGGACTAACTATATTACTTACCCTGTAAGATCACTCCACACTGAGTGGAGTGATCACCACTCCAAGATGGCGGCTCCGAATCTCGTCAGCGCCAGTAGGCAGTAGCATTCGATGCTCCGTCTATGTATAAGATGTCTATGATCCCGAGCACATGGCTACTTATCATGCGGCGGAATTAAAGGCACGCGCCCGAAGCGATGACACCTGTTTTCTTCTGTTCTTCTTCTTGCGTGTTGTATGTAGATTTGGAGTTGTAAGGAATGTAATTTCCCCCTGGGATTATTAAAGTATTTCTTATTCAGATTCTGATAAATGTACATTAATATTTGTATGGTTTTGGCCTCATGAATGGCTCCAGGTTTAAAAAGTCAAGTTAAATAGACAAGACAAGGTTTTAATCAATTAAATATGTATTAGGAACACACACACACACACAACGCCGGGGGGGGGGGGGGGGGGGGGGGGGGGGGGGTGGTAGTGCGCAGATTCTCAGTTTGTGGGGCTTCCTAACTTCCCCTCCCGGTTTCTCCGGTCTGCCGTGTCTCCTCTTCATGTTCCAGGCTGACGCCCTCGGGATCTCCCCGAGGGCGTCGGGGCCGAGCCGTTCATCCACTCCTGCGCCGTGCGTCCTCCGGGGCCCTCTTCCACAGCGCAAAAGAAGACGCCCTTGTGATACGCGTGGCCGCCGTCCACCGTCCGTGCTTGGCCACAGATGTCGCAGGGGTCACCGGGCGTGTGCAGTGGCTTTCCCCTGCTGCTTTCGAGGACTTTCTGGTCTTCCGCAGCTTGAACTCTGCGCCTGTGCACGGTGCAACGGGCCTGCTGGTCCCCGCCGCCGCCGCCTCTGCTGCCCGACGCCATCGAGGAGGGGGAGTAGGAGGAGGAGTAGGAGGAGGATGTGCAGTGGTAGTTCACTAAAATAACAATACACAACTCTTGTTAGTCAAGGTACATAGAAACACAGATGCAGTTTAACACTAAGTATATTGCTAACAAACCTGATGAAGTGACACGTGGGCCTCTCCGTGTTGCGTTTCTGCCTTCCATTCTGTCCAAATAAAATGCGTGAATTTGACTGTCTGTTTCTCACCTTCTTTTTGAAACCCCTTGTGGAGGGTGTATGTGGAGTGTGTGTGTTGATGGCTGGTTTACAGCCTCACCTGGCCTGAGTCAGACTGATTGGACTCTGGCTGGGTGGGGCTGCACACCTGTGGTGCAGAGCAATCATGGCACCCAGGATAAACCAGCCATAGACATATATACGTAGACGCCTCATGACGTGCTGGAACGTAACCCAGCGTCGCCGCCATATTGGTTGGGTCTCCTCACTCTAACATAGGAGTCAACGGGAGAACAAGCTATGCAGTATTTTGTGCAGCTTACGGCGCAGTATTGACACCAGATCGCTCACCGCATAGTCTCAAACGTGAAGGCTATCAGCGGAATATGCCCCATCTTGTTGAGCTATACGATCGCTGCTTCAACTCTCAGGCAACTAGACTTCATATAAATAATAGGAATGTATATTATTGATAACAAGTTAACACAACGGATCATGGTAGATGGTTATCGTGTCAAATCGTGACATAGGCGGACCACGTCAATGTTTTGCAAAAGGTCAGATCATTAGGCCTACTAAAACTACAAGAGAGATCAAACGGCCAAATAAATAATGCAGCTAACACACACAGGGCTATATATTATATATAGAGAGAAAAATAAATATTAGCCTATATAGGCCTACAAAGAACGTCGCCACAACGACGCTAAATGGCCTCGGTTACTCAGTGGCTCATCATCACAAGTTAACATGGATAAACTGTGTAGTTCCTGTTGACTAAAGACTTGAGTGATGTAGGGTTTAATATAACGATGTTGTCCGATTGACAGGGTGACATCGTGTGGTGTAATACATTACGGCCAGGACGTTAGAACATTTCTGCGTCAAAGTCACGTGAGTTCGTTACCCATGAGCGGAGACGTTTAACCCAATTTATGGTTCGTTTTGTGTTCTTTGTAATCACATAATGATGTTTTCAGACACGGGTAACATGTGTTAGTAGAACTTTATTTACAAATAGAATGAAATGCACAACCATCAAATTGAACCAACTGAACTTAACTAACAAATCTGCGAATCTGCAAAGTGGGTGCTACCGGGGGGGGTTCCAGGTAGGCGTTCCTCACAAGTTAACACGATAACATTCTACCGTAGAACACCGGTAGTCACAATTAGTCTACCAGCACAAATCTCAAAGTCCACCGACTCGGGGGAAAGAAAGAAACAAAAAAAACACATGAAGTAAACAACCAAATTAACAGAAATACAAAGCGCGTCCTAAAAGCAGCACCTGCACGTATCACATTCACCCCAATCACGAGAACAGCAGCCGACACTCGGATTGCCGGTAGCGTCTATAAACAAAAAAAGGAAATGAGAGACCCAGTTGCGTGATCCATACATATTCGGTCAATAAAGCACAGCCAAAACATACCTTGTTCCTCCTCCCATCGGGATCGCTGAACGCAGACCCAGGCTCGTCACTCGCACAGACAGTGTCACCGTCGGCGAGCACTCAACGACCACTAGCCCAAGGAAACACAATTAAATCCCCCGTAGTGCACTGGCCAAGTAACTATCATAATTCCCCAATGAGGTAGTGATGTGACTTCCGAAACGGGCGTGTCGGCGCTTTGTTGAAGCCTCGAAGCAAATTGTTTCGAAGCGGTGTTCCGAAACATGGTTCAGAAACTCCCATGTCACGTGACTGTGGTTCAGTGGTTCATGG
The DNA here is from genome assembly GCA_030340625.1 of Merluccius polli. NCBI lineage: Eukaryota > Metazoa > Chordata > Actinopteri > Gadiformes > Merlucciidae > Merluccius > Merluccius polli. The sequence goes on from JAOPHQ010005193.1 coordinate 14,615, forward strand.
AAAGGTTCGGCGTTTCGAATGTCTGGTTGCGTTTCACCTGGGTGTCATGATTTGCGGTGCACGCTAATTGGTTTCAATTAACAAGCTCAAAACGCTTAAAAACCATGCAAACACACGCTTTCTTTGTGGGGTTTCGTGTGAGGAGTTATAGTTTGAGAGAGAGAAGAGAGTTTTTGAGAGAGCAGAGAGATTTTGAGAGAGAAGACAAACATTTATTAAATTCAGCATTCTCCTGATATTAAGCGAACCCATGCACCAGCTCATTTGATAGTGGCACACAATCTGGAGCTTCTATTAGCCATAGGCTACTTGTGTAACAAGTCTTTTCATACGCCGCTCTCGGGTATTGAACCCGCCACTTTATCATCTCGACATGAAAGCCATACGCTTTAACCACTGCGCCGAAAAGCCCAGGCTCTCATCACAGCGGTTAGAAGCATTCTTAATCGTAGCGGTCTGAGGCTTTGCCACGCTCAACTAGCGCAACATTTTTTCAATGTCAGAGCGTGCAGTTAAAAACATTCGCCACTAGATGGAACCGTACAGTACAGGTTTCGTATTGTTTCGAAGCTTCAACACATACTGAACCATTGCTTCGAACTGTTTCGAAGTTTCCCTTTGCCCATCACTACAATGAGGTAGTTAATACATACCTTGCGCTGCAACCCACACCTCGAGACACTGCTGCTACCGGCATCAGGACCCCGTGTGCCTTACCGGCATGAGGACCCCGGGTGCCTTTATACCTGCCTGATCGCAACCGCCCACCTGTCCCACCCCTATTAGGTGACGTCAGCGGTACGGGGAAAGAGAACGTGTAGCAGGGAACATCAGCACGAGAGAGAGAGAGAAGACCACAGGCCACATATAATATAACCAACTTTATTGTCGGTAAAAGTACGTGGTACAGCGAAAAGGTAGCTTATATATATTAGACAACAACGGTCGTGAAACAACGAAAAGTGCTACAGCGAAAAGGTGCTTTTCGCTGTAGCACAATAAAGACAATAAAGTTAGTCTTACATTATAATATAACCAACTTTATTGTCGGTAAAAGTATGCGGTAGCTTACTCACGATGTACAGTGCGCTTTTTTGTCAGAATGAATGAACGACATTGTACCTGGCTTTGGGGGTGGGCGGGACGGGCGGGACATGCGGCGAGCTGTCGAATCACAGCACAGCACTCAAATGAAACAGGCCAATGGGAACAGGCCGACTTCACCCCATTGGCCTGTTTCATTTGAGCATGAGCCAATGGCGGGACCAGATATGTGAAACAGGTCCAGAGACCAACGCCACCCGCCGTTCCAATCAAACGGCCGAGTGTTTTTGCCAGGGCGGGAGAGGAGCGGGGCCCACAAGTGAGACAAGTGAGACACGGGGGTGTAGAGAAGAAAAAGATGGGCGTGCAAATTGGCCTCGATCACATTGTAGCCTATGATTGGGTCACTGGCAACAGCTGGGTCACTGGACACTAGTATTGGCACTTGTAAGTCACTTGACATTGTGGGGTCACTGTCTAGTCGGAAACTGACTTCAATCCAGCCAATGTAGGGAATTGGTGTGTCATTGGCAGCAAGAACAGTAAGCGTCTCATCCCCTAACAGCTCTGATATAGGTCTAATGACTGTGTGGGGAAGGTGGTTTAGTCGCCAAGGCTCATTTACTATGCTGGACTGGGCCCCTGAGTCCCACAGTACTTCGACTAGGTGTCCATGAAACAGTTCACCATGCATCGGTTTCCCACAAGGCTTACTAATCGTGACTGGTGTTGGGGGGTTAGATAGTGGACTTCACTTACTGTTGATGAGGCACCTACTGCTTTTTCTCTGGGGGCTATCATCGGAATGGTTGTGGGGCGGCTTGGTTGGTGTTTATCTTGGGACGCTTTCTTCCGAACTACTGGTGGTCCCGCCTCAGTAGCCCCTGCCCATTTCCCGACGATGTTCTCTGTACTCTGCATCCACGAGAGAAGTGGCCCTCCTGCCCACATTTGAAGCAGTGTGGACAGTGTTCACCCATTTCCTCTTCCCGGCACTTTCTGCAGCCTCTAGCTCTCTGCGTTGGTCCGAGGGGGCTTGTCTCCATCACAGCCTGAAACATTCGTTTCATTTCTGCCCGAAGCTCCTCCACAATCTGTTGGGTATTAATGCTTTCAGACTTACTCTCTTTCCCCTTGAGTGTTTTGATCGCCACTGCTGAGTTTGAGTCCTTTGGTTTAATAGAGCTCTGAGCAGGTGTGTGGTCTGCCATACAACCAACTTGGAGCTCCTGCACTCTAGGAGTTTTAACAGCAGTGGACCTTTTCCGCTTCTCTTGTCTCTCACTTTCAACTTTTGCTGCTTCATTTACTCTCTCTATCAGCTCTTCATCTGTTGTGCTCAAATCGCTGAGGTGGGGCAGGATTTGGAATTTTACAGAGTCACTTAGCAGTCCAGTTTCGATTGAGCGGAGGAACTTTCGCTGAATGGTGGCTCTGCCATACTGTTCATCGGTGTCGTCATTAGCTACTTTCCATAACAGTTTCTCTTTCAGCTCCATTGCACGGAACACAAAGTTCAGGGCAGACTCTTTGGTCTCTTGGGAGATGTTAAGGAGCTGGTGGTAGAGTTTGGTGGAGCTGTCTACTTTATAGTGGCCCTTTAGAATGGTTAGAAGAGCACTGAGGGTCAGCCCATGCTTAATCTCCAACATGTCTCTCAAGGGCAGCCCTGGACTGACAGCTCTGATTACTGCTTCCATGATTTCATTCTCTGTGTGTCCTTTTTCTATCCCCATCTCCATCTGGCGGACTAAGCTGGGGTAGGAAAATTTTTCTTTCTGCCCGCTCTCTCCAACTTGCCCACAGATTTTAAATTCTCTTCGTAGCATTACCTCAGGCAGTGTGTAACCGGGCTCTGGTCGATTCTTGAGTGGATAATCTGTGGTCCTTAGAACAGGAGTGTGTGGCAGGAAGTATTTCTCCTCAAGTCCTCTCTTTGGAGCTGTCTCCCCTGACGGTTGCTCTTTGCTTGGCTGAATACATTCTCTGTTTTGTCTCTCGATGAATGTTAGTAGGTCAGTGACGAACTGACTGACTTCATCCTCCTCTTGCTTTTCCTCAATCTCATCCAATCTCTGCCATTTTGATGAGTGCCCTTTGTGGCTTGCTGCAAGGCTCTACACTGTCCAGGCCGTCACATTTCAGATACTTGCAGACATCCCTGAGAGACTCTTCCTGCAGCTGCCATAAGACTGTACTCACTTTATCACGCAGGACCGGGCTGGCGTCCATCTTACTGAAGTTTGATGAAGGCTCGACTCTTTGGGAAGAAGGGGGTTGATAGTGATGGTCACTCTCGCCTCTTCTCCTGGCTAGCTCGCCAAATATGTTACAGGTATAGAAATGAAGCTCCGTTCTTTCTTCTGCAACACATTTATTTCCTCTGTTGGAAATATAAAAAAACACAATTGTGAACATTCAAGTGCGATCTCCGTACAGTGGTAGCCTAGTCCTAACTAGACCTTCGTACTCATTTCATTCATACTAAAGGTCTAGCAGTGCTGTAGAGACAAACGATGTCTCACTTGAAGGCGGGTGCTGTTGAAGTTTAAAACCTATTGGCTCTGCCCAGTGCCACTCTGGATCTGCCTTAACCAATCGCTAACGTTTGGTTGTGACGTATTTCATGCGCCAGAAACCACGTTGCACGCAGTATACAAACGGCAGATGCAGTGAGCATTAGCATTAGCCTGGTTCCGCCCGCCTCCGTACTTTCCGCTCAATAACTGAAATTCGCGCACGACCTCTACGTCACTGTTCTCAGGCCGCGCCTCCTGTTCGCTGATTGGAAGGCACATTTGAGGGAAAAGAAATCGTTCTAACATACAGCACCGCCAGACCTTAGTACTGAAGTGAAATGAAAATTGAGCGGAAGTACGTAGGCGGGCGGAGCCAGGCTAGTACAGTGGCCCTTCCTGTATATAACTACTTCAGTCACCGATGCCCAGCCAAGTGCCCTCTGCTGGCGAAGACGAGTTTGCCCAGATTAAAATATATCCATTCAAAATACCTTGTGGTATATTATTAAACACCATAGTTAACCTCTGTTGTAACTTTAAAATTTAAAAGGGGGGCAAATAATAAATAATTAATATACAGTGCCACACAGGCAACATCCAAGGAGCTGACATGAGCTGTGCAAAGTCTGGTGCAGTGGGGGCAGGTGCGATGGGGCACTCCCTGGGGACAGCAGCTGGGCGTCGGACTGGCCGCAGATCAGGAGCCTGCCCCTCCAGATTTGGAGGGAAGACAAATTCATGCTGTGGGCCTGATGTTGGAGGAAGGAGCTGCAGTTGTTCCTTCGGTGGTGGAAGTTGGTCAGGTGCCACAGGAATTGGGTTGGTTGGAGCCATTCCCTGGGAAAGGACACTCATCTCCTGATTCTTATGACGCCGTTGAAACCTGAGAGAAGATCATTTGTGTTAGATATATATTCATTAGAGAACTATTCAGTCAGCATTCTGTTGAACTGTGTGTGTGCGTGTGTGCATGTGTCCATGTGTGGTTGTGTGAGTGGGTGCGCATGTATGAGTTTAATGTCTGTATGTGGTGAAGATGTCATACATATGATTGTTTACTTGCACTTGCACTCTTCAATTGATTCCTAATTGATTTTTATATAACTGTTTTTAAACTGTAACTATGTATGCCTCTTGTGAAGCACATTGAGTCTGCCTTGTGCATGAAATGTGCTTTATAAATAAAATTGAATTGAATGTTAAAAAAGAATTGTCATTACAATCAGACATACTGAGAAAAAGAGCTCTTAAACTAGGGTAGAAAAGGACTGTAATACTACTGTAAAACAGAAACTAGTAACCCATATGTATTCCATGCCTGGAATAAATCTGTTTAAGTGGAGGTGGAAGGAATCCAGCGAGGTAGAGCCACGGGCACACCTGTAGCAGCACAGCTCCACACCGCCTTTGTTCAGGGTGCTTGTCTTCGTGTAGAGCTGGAAGTCCTCTGGGTCTTGGATACAGGCCACGTGTTTCTCCTGCTCCTGCCATATGTGCTGGATTCGTTGGTGGTCTAGCAGAGGAACGCCTAGAGTGTCCTTCCCACTTGCACTGTCAAACAGACTGATCAATGACCCAATCAGTCTGGTGGTCTCCTCCACCCCTCTGGTCCTCCTCCTGCAGTGCCGTGCCAACTCCCTCCGGCTAATGCGAGGGGTCACCGCCTCCTCCGAGATGTGGCCAATCCTCCGTGCTGTCAGCTCACCCAGTGTGCGAATTATACCACGGTCTCTGGGGGAGCCGGGGGGCGGGGCGGGTACGGGCGATTTTTTGTTTGTTTTTGTTTTTGGAGGGGGGGCAAAGTTTAAATGCTGAACCTGTCATTAATAGCAACAGCATAGGCATAGGCCTATTATAAAGAGAAAATCCGTTACACACGGGTGGTGCCATAGCTCTATGTACAATATTTACATGAAACACCCCGATGGATCATGCTCATGTCAACAGATTTCCCAAATGGGCTACGCAAACTTCAATGAACTTGATAGTAAATAATCCACGGACCACCAATGATTTATTTTGACTGTTTAATTGAATCAACTTAGAATTACTCAACAACTTACATTGTTTCACAATCACATGGGCTATAGGCTATAAGGCTGTACACAGAGCCAAACACACGTGATAAGAGCAGCCAGCGGCATCAACCATGAAGGGTGGAGCTACAGCGCTCCCGCCACGCTTCAAGCGCCTCGTGCAAGCAGGCAACACTTTTTTCATGAATCATGAACTCAAAATACAATTTTATTTCTCTTATTTTACATCTTTGAGGGAAAACCATGGCCAAAATATCATTTATTTGGCAATCATATCAATATTTTAGAGCTCCCCCAAAATTTCACAAACCATGTTTCCAGGGGAGCTCAGGTGGCCACTAGGGGAGCCATGGCTCCCCCTGCTCCCCCCTAACTCACACCCTGAGCTCACCCTCCTTGGCACGGCAAAGAGCAGCAACATCCTCTGGATCCCACTCAAATATGCATGTGGACAGGCGTGCCATGAAAATGCCATAGAGGGGGTGAGCTTCTGTTGTGACACCTGCAGCAAACCGGCGCATGAAATGCCATATATCAAGGCGCACTTGAAGCCCTTCCCACTCAGCAAACATGGTCTTCACCCGACAAGGGCCATGCTGACTGCAGCAGTCTCTGTCCACATACATCATTTTTGGTGGCGGCTCTCCTGCCTCCCTGTACCGCTGCATTAGGCCAGCTGCCATGGCATCAAGTGCTTGTCCCTCGCCGGCTGTCATAACGGAGACAAGAACTTGACCGTGCTCGTTTCCCACATTTGTGCACCAAGCAGTTGTACCTGCAGCAGCACCGGCCGAACTGTTTGGTAGAGTCCTGCTGCTGTTAGCTTGTGCTTGCCACAGGCTGGACGAACACAGACAAGAGGAAAGTGAAACATCTTACGGGTCATCCACAAGAACAGCGGCCGGCCGAAGAAGTGGTCAGGTGAGGCGGGAGGCTGGGTGTGAATGAGTAGGGGCTGAGGAGGATACCACCAAAGTTTCACTTTGGACACTAGCTCTCGCTTGCCAGTTTGTGGGTTGGCTTGGAATAAAGCCCGCCGAATCCAATCCTGCTGGAAACGTGGAAGCTGATCCTTCCAGGGACTGGGAAGCTCAGCTGGTGGCTGATGATCATTAAGATCTGGTATGGCTGCTGGAGGGGGATCAGCACAGGCCTCTACATGCACAGTCGTTGCAAGAGCTAATAAAGGAGAAAGTAAGCAAACAGGCAGCAAAACATTATTAGGTATATATCTTAAATGTAGACATTTTCGATTAAATAACACTAAACATTCTCACAATATTTGCATTTGCGTCACATGCCACACCTGTATTTAGCTGTGCTTCACATTGGGATACAGCAGATATCAGCTCCTCCTCCTCCTCCTCCTCCTCCTCCTCCTCCTCAGCAGCAGCAGCAGCAGCAGCAGCAGCAGCAGCAGCAGCAAAAAGTGGACAAGTCTGTGTAGTTAGGTAAAATGGTAAAGCTATGCATGTAGAACTGTAGGGAAAATTCAAAATTCACACTCCTACTCACAGGATTTAACTGGTGACATCAGCTTTCTTGCTAGCTGTGAGGGATATAAATGTTTGCCATGCAGCGCTTTCACAGTGGATTTCTTCCATGCACCAGTTCCAGAAGCTGCAGGTGGCGGAGCAGATGATGGGGAGGCTTCAGAGGAAGTGGAGGCTGCAGGTGGAGGTGCAGATGATGTGGAGGCTGCAGGTGGAGGTGCAGAAGCGCTGGAGACTGCAGGTGGCGGAGCAGAGGTGCTGGAGGCAGACGCACGTCTTTTCAAGACATAAGCTTAAAAAATGGCTATGTTGGTGTTGGGCCGGGCATCTGCCCGAACCAGGTAGTCAATGAGGTTCTGGGCCTTCAAGGTTTTGTCCTCATAAACCTCCTTCATGGATTGGCCCTGAAATTGACCAAACTCCACCATCAACCAGCCCTGGTCTCCAGTTTCACGTGCTTTAGCCTGCATCCTCATCTCCCCCTGGAACTTTTCCAGTTCCTCATTCACCTCTCTGATCTGAGACGCATACTGCAGGAGCAGCTGTTTGTTCTCAGACAGAGGGTTTGCCTGTGCACTTTCCTTGGAAATACTCTGCAATAAATACAGAGCATAGCCAAGGCTGTTCTCCATCAACCACCTGAATCTCTGGCCCTGGTACATGCCAAACTGAAGCTGGCAGTGCGCCAGTGTCAAAAAATTATCATTGGGGTCCCCACCATTGTTGGCGATGAAATTACGGGCCTCTGTCATCACCTCCTCTTTGGGTTTAGCCCTTCCAGGCACATTTCCCACGCCCTTTGCCTGCTCTGACGGCGCCATTAAAAGCCTGGTCGACTTTGACGATTGCCGTCAAAAGATTGGGTATGCGTACATTTTCTGAAAGAAAATAAGAAAAAAGACCTTTAGTCATCATTAAAACAAATACCTGTTTTCAAGTGTGTACATTCAACCATATATTCAAGTATAACAGAGGTTGCCTTAGGGCAAATGTTACACCACGTCCTGCTACACGGTCCAACACCCCCATCTAGTGGCCGATTGTCGCCACTAATCATCATTCCCCCAACACACCTGTAAGTAATCGGCAATCACCATGCCCTATTTAAGCCGGGGATCTCCAACCAGCCGATGCCAGCAGCGTAGCACCAACCCATCACCTGTCGGACTACCTGCCTGTTGCCGAAACCCCGCCTGCCTGACTACCGCCGGCCTAGCCTGGCCGTTTGCCATTGCCCGTTATTTAATAAATTCCCTGTCTTTTATCCCGTCTCCGCCTCCCTGTGTTCAGCGTTTGGGTCCACTCGTCCCGTTCCTTAACAGCAAAGGCCTAAATCATTATTTGTCTGTGTGCATTTTTTTTTAAAGAGGGGAGGCAACATCTACTACAGTGATTATCTACCATTCAGATAAAACAAAACTATCACATCATTTATTGTAAGCCTAGGCTAGACAGGATACAACAAATAGCCTATTATTGAGTGTAAAAATTATTATTGATTTTTTGGTAACATATAATTTATAATGAGTACACACTATTAAGCATTAGTTAAGCATTATCAAATACTGAATTCATCATTTATAATGCATTTTTCAGACATGAATACACATTAGTATGTAGTTTATAAACACAGTTAAAAATGATTTATTCATCATTGATAAGCACATTAGTTATGGATTAGTAAATATTGAATTCATCATTTATAAAGCATGTTTCTGCCGTAAATACTCATTACTATGTGGTTTATAATCACAGTTATAAACGTTTTACTCTTCATTAATAAGCTCATCTATAACGTGCTAATGATTGCATTTTCATATTTTATATATGATGGATTCAGCATTTATAAATCAAGTATTACATCACTAACTAACCAGTTATTTAGGATTTGTCAGTGATTTGTAATATCATTTACAAATGTATGTAAATGATGAACAAACTATTTAGATGTACATTTCTGCATGCACTTGCACATCCGCTATTCAGACAATGATTAGTGACTGTGTTAGCAGATGTTCCATAAAAAACTCACAAATTCATTTTCTAATGATGGCCTATAAAGAGTTATTAATGCAGGAATTCATGAATTGAAGCATTTACGAAGCACTTACTACTCATTAACAAAGTATTTTGTGTGAGCTATTCTAAAGTGAGCACTATCTATGGCTTATTAAGCATTTACAAATGAGATTTAAAGGCTGGCAATGCCTCAAGACACGCAAAGTTCAGTTATCTTAACAGACGAAGGAGAGACACAACACAAAGTGATATAGAACATTGACATTTATTGCAACTTCCCAACATATTTTATACAGGCGAACAAGGGTAAACATGGCTGAATAAAAACTTGCCAACATCAAATCAAATATGACAAATAAACTTTGTGAGTATTCTGCTCTTGCTCTCGATTAGGTTAGCTTAGCAGATAGCTAACATGAAATTGGTCCCTTGAAATAAAAGCCCAGGACATGTGGAACGGTTTAAGGCCCATTCACACCCTACGGTAAATACGGATACGGACCCTTTCGTCCGGCCCTGGAGGTCGTTTCGTCCGTCAACGGCTCCGTCGCCAGTGAGCTTGAAATTTTCTCAACTTCTCAACGCAACGGACGGAGCCGACGCAACCGCCCCATTCAAAGTCAATGGGATGCGTTGACGGACGCATGAGAAAAATTTTTACTTTTCAGGCCGGGATGGATCCGTCAGCCAATCAGAACGACACTCCATCCGTCAGACACGCCTTCCGTCGTCCGTTGACGGACTCATGCAGTGGGTAACGCCTACTCATCCGGAGTGCTACGGACGAAACGGAGCAATACCACCAGAGGTCGAGGCGGCAGTATAGAGTCAGAACTCAGAAGTTCTACCATTCGCGAAAATCGACGAAGAATATCATGATATAATTAATATAATTAATATAATATAATAAGCAATTCATCAAATCGTGCGGCGGACATCCTAAAAAGTACTGAAAATGCCTTTCGCCATCCAACTCTCTCATTGGCAAAACTAAGGAAAAAAAACTCACCGTTGATGCGCCGATTTTCATTTAAAGGTCTCGCATGCCACCGCCGCGAACACCTTTTGCGCCTTTTTGTCTATTTCTGATGAGACAAAGCAAAATCATCTCTACCGACGCCATGTTTGCGATTGTCGATGCTGGTAATTTGCGACACGGCAGTGACTGCCCTCTAGAGGATGTATCGCGTCACACCCATAACAACGCTGAAACCGGACGGAGGTATAAAGGGTAGTACCGGAGACCATAGACATCTTATACATAGACGGAGCATCGAGCGCTACTGCCTACTGGCGCTGACGAGATTCGGAGCCGCCATCTTGGAGTGGTGATCCGCTCCACTCAGTGTCATTCGTCAGCACATATAATTAATCATACCTCACTGAATACCACTGATTTTCACGCGGTTTTTTGTCATACGTGTAGCTATGATAAAGGGCACATGTTTTGGCGTGTAATATTATTTTCACAAAATATAACCAATAGTACGGTATAATGTTAAATCTTACTTGTGAAATGTAATCCCGCGATTTCTATATTCGACCATCCGCTCATTTGAGCAGAAATAGCTGAACAGCAGCTCGGCATCCTTGTTTTCTTCTCCTGGCCATACGTGTCAACTGTCAATCTATGCTGCTCCCCTCCCCCATCACCACTCCAAGATGGCCGCCGAATTTCTCGCGCCACAGCAGCCAATGCTCCGTCTATGTATAAGATGTCTATGCCGGAGACGACGTTTGGTACGGACTGACTAATTTCGTCCGGATCCGGAGGTATGAATCAACCTTTAGGCCTTTGATAAGGTTCCTTGTTTACTTCCAAACTTGTAAAACTGTAAAAAAAAAAAAAACACATACAAAACATGAATTGACAATGTGCTCATGTAAATGAATATACAATATACAAAGCTACGATAAGCTAAGCAATAGCATTAAACAAAAGAGTATCCATTAACATCAGACTTTGTAATCCCGCTAGCTTCAATGCTAATTGTACACTGTAATTCAATGGGAAATGCTACCGCGATTAGCATTGGCGATTTATAAGTAAACCTAATCATTCCGAAATTAAATAAACATAATTGTTAAGCCACAGAAATGATTCGAATGCTTTAAACATTAATACTCACGGACTAAGACTTTATCTGGACAACCAAAAAGAGAAGGAACTGACATGCTGTGCTCTCTGGAATGTTGCATTAAACTAGATAACTAATTACGGTAACGCAGGAGAGCCACAACACAACTCACTCATGCAATGCCATTATCAACCACTAGCCGTCTAGAGCAAAAACACACTGTGGGGGCAGAACAGTGAGTCTTGAGGCATTGCCAGCCTTTAAATCTCATTTGTAAATGCTTAATAAGCCATAGATAGTGCTCACTTTAGAATAGCTCACACAAAATACTTTGTTAATGTGTAGTAAGTGCTTCGTAAATGCTTCAATTCATGAATTCCTGCATTAATAACTGTTTATAGGCCATCATTAGAAAATGAATTTGTGAGTTTTTTATGGAACATCTGCTAACACAGTCACTAATCATTAATACATGTCTGAATAGCGGATGTGCAAGTGCATGCAGAAATGTACATCTAAATAGTTTGTTCATCATTTACATACATTTGTAAATGATATTACAAACCACTGACAAATCCTAAATAACTGGTTAGTTAGTGATGCAATACTTGATTTATAAATGCTGAATCCATCATATATAAAATATGAAAATGCAATCATTAGCACGTTATAGATGAGCTTATTAATGAAGAGTAAAACGTTTATAACTGTGATTATAAACCACATAGTAATGAGTATTTACGGCAGAAACATGTTTTATAAATGATGAATTCAATATTTACTAATCCATAACTAATGTGCTTATCAATGATGAATAAAACATTTTTAACTGTGTTTATAAACTACATACTAATGTGTATTCATGTCTGACAAAAATGCGTTATAAATGATGAATTCAGTATTTATTAATGCTTAACTAACGCTTAATAGTGTGTACTCATTATAAAGTGTTACCGATTTTTTTTTAAATAAAAAAAAATAAAAACATAGGGCACAATGTTTCAAACGGCAGAAGCAAAACATCTGAGGTCATCTAAACAAATGCGACTAAAACCGACTGTATGCCTATTAAATGAAACCTATACACAGACATGCCAAACGATTATATATGCGAGGGCTGTTATCTACATTCAAAGCACCGCCCTGTCAGGCGGGGCCAGAGGTAGCTCTCCACCATTAGAAGGACAGGTGTGGACAATTAGTGCCTCTTCGTTTGAGGCCTGGTTGTGTGGCAGGGTTGCAGGTCTGTGCGGGTAAGGGAGATTGAAGGAGAAAGATGTGTTATATTGCCTTATGGGAAAACTAATGAGGCCTTTTGTATATTTAGTTGTGGTGTGACTGTCCTGGGGTGATCCAGATTGAGCTCTGTAGTCCTGCACTGAAGAGGTATGTGTTAGTGAACTAGGCAGAACTATACGCAGAGGGATGATCTGCTGCGGGGAGTAGTCGTGGGATATGCACCCCTCCTTGCATGCAGTGTGATAGGTGTGAAGGGTAGTGGTCACTTCACTGGATTGTAGGTTGCTTGTCCTTGCAGTGTAAGTTGCAGTGGTTGCAGTGATTGGTGTGCACACGTGGTGGTTTCTATTGGAGTCTGTGATAGAATCTCCCCGTGTGAGTAACCTGTCCTGCCTATTGTTGTAGCCATTTTATCCTCTATTGTATTTCATGTTGTTAAGCCCTTTGCTATTTATATCTTAGTAGTTTTAAGTATTTTAGTATTGTGAAATAAAATAACTTGGACTAATCTGACATCTGTTTTCCTTTTCAGGTCCGTTGCCAGTATAGTTTTCTATTCCAAATAAATACTTTAAAACTTGTCAACACTCAGATGGTCGGTGTTTAGGGCTAATATAGTTTATTTTCTGCCGATTTGCCCCCCTCTGTAACCTGGGTGGGGTCACATAGATTACTGTCATTTTTTAATGCGTGATTTTTCAATAGCACCTGTTACCCAACAACACATAGATGGATAGATTCTTTATTGTCCTTTAAGGACATTTGTTGCCACAGTCTGTACAGCGCCTACACACCCTTATCAAAACACATAGCAACATTACTACCCAGAAACGGCACATTACAACGGTAATGAACAACAACGTTACCGTTTGCAAGCTATCAACAATGTCAACACCAACGGATGTAGCAGAAAATTTGTCCGATAACGGTACATCACGTCTAAAAAAGCATATTTAAATAACCTTTATTGAGAAATGGATGAAATCCGCGAAACAACGTGATTGGTTAAAAGTAAGCCCCAGGGAAGAAACATGATTGGCTAATGTTGGGCTTACTTTGCGCTTACTTTCGCGGAAGAAGGAACGTGATTGTCTAAGGTTGGGCTTACTTTGGGCTTACTTTCACGGAGGAAGAAACGTGATTGGCTAATGTTGGGCTTACTTTGGGTTACTTTGGCGGAACTGGCAGAACACAGTAATAGCATGCGAGAGGTAATGGGATCGATGCCCGCATCCTCCAAAGGTCTTTCATGCAGAAAAATTCTGTCATTATTTACCGTGCAGCGTCATGTTTATATAGGCGTAATACTACATCCAATACTGGTGAATAATAGCAAAATCTTATGTTTAATTGCTGGGTGATGCAGTAGGCTACCGATTGGCTATCCGTCGGGTTACCAACACAACCTTTTGACCTTGTCTGCTGGTACATTTCCACTCCAGTGTGTACGCAACTAGTTGCTTCATGTTATTGCCAAAAGTGCTATGGCTGCATATCTTATTGTCAAGGATGTCTGGGACGGTTGATATCCGCCCCCTGCAACCAAGGTTAAGTGCTCCCCCTTCTCTAAGCAAAGAGCCAGGTCGTGTTTCTAACTAGTCGAGTAATGGCTGTAGGGGGATTAGCTCAAATGGTAGAGCGCTCGCTTAGCATGCGAGAGGTAGTGGGATCGATACCCGCATCCTCCAAAGGTTTTTCCTCCAGGAACAAAACTAGACCTCCACAGTTCTTACATAAACCGACTAGACTAAAGGGAATACATAATCATACAACAGTCAATCTCATCGCACAGTAGGACTATTGCTCTTACCTTGTAATCATTGTTAGGACTATATTTAAACTCTCAAACTCTCAGACTTATTGTATGTTCATAAACGTCCTGGCAATTAAATTGTACTCCTCCCTCACCTCTGGTGCGGTAGCCCCTTCTTTCAAACTTGCTGCCATCACACCAATCCTCAAAAAGCCCGGCCTGGACCCTGAAAACCCTGACAATTTTCGACCAATTTCAAACCTCACATTTCTCTCCAAACTACTTGAACGTTCTGTCGCCAGTCAGCTCAAACAACATCTTCACTCAAACCAACTGTATGAAACATTTCAATCCGGCTTCAGAACTCATCAACCTCCTCCTCAACCTCAGCGCCACCTTTGACACCATCGACCACACCATACTCCTCACTCGCCTGCAATCATGCATTGGCATCAACGGCCCCATACTTTCCTGGTTCAGATCATACCTTTCAGACAGATTCCACTTCATTTCCATCAATAATTGCAAATCCATAACCACCCCAGTCACACATGGTGTCCCCCAAGGTTCCGTACTTGGTCCCCTTCTTTTCATCCTCTACATTCTTTCCCCTTGGTCACATCATACGCCACCATGGACTACAATTTCACTGTTACGCCGATGATACCTAGCTTTATATCTCCACAGCAACCATCACTCCTGCCATTCTCTCTACCATCACAAACTGTCTTACTGCAATAAAAACCTGGATGAACAACACTTTTCTCAAACTCAACTGCAATAAATCGGAAATCATCATCATTGGCCCCAAATCCCGCTTCCCCTCCACCCAAGACTTCTCACTATGCATTGATGGACACACAGTCACTCCCTCCCCCCTGGTCCGAAACCTTTTAGTCATCCTGGATTCCACTCTCTCCTTCAAATCCCACATCAAGAACATCAGGAAAATGTCTTTCTTCCACCTCTGTAACATTACACGCCTTCGACCCACTCTCTCCCCCTCCACTGCAGAAACACTCATTCATGCCTTTGTCACCTCCAGACTGGATTACTGTAACAGCATTCTCTACGGCCTCCCCTCCACCGACCTCCACAAACTCCAATATGTTCAGAACTCTGCTGCCAGATTACTCACCCACACCTGCTCCAGAGAACACATCACTCCCATCCTCAAACAACTTCACTGGCTCCCAGCACCAAATTAATTTCAAGATCCTGCTCATAACCTACAAAGCCCTCAATAACCTTGCCCCCCCCTACCTTACAGACCTCCTCAAACGTCACTCCCCCACTCGCCAACTCAGATCATCTAACACCAACCTTCTGACCCCCATCACAAGTTCAAAGCACCACACCCTAGGAGACAGAGCCTTTGCCATTGCTGCCCCAACCCTCTGGAACTCCCTCCCCCCAAACATCCAAAACTCAGACTCAATAAACTCATTCAAAAGCCAACTCAAAACTCACCTCTTCAAGAAAGCATATGACCCCTGACCCCACCCATACCACACCTGACTCTATTCCAAACCTAATTTTGAATTTGTTTTGTAACTTGTTTTCCTGTTTTTCTTTTCTTTATGTACTGTATATTCTATGTGATGTAAAGCGTCTTTGAGTGACCGCTATATAAATCCTATCAATTATTATTATTATTATTACTTAGCATTGTATAGCATCTTACCCTAGCTATCCATGCTGTATACCAGAAAGGAAAGCCAAATGTAGTAATTATGATGCACCTAGAAACTATCGATATCCTTGCTGTACAGTGATGTATTGTTGTTTTACTTTCTACTGACAAATGTAGGCCTATTTATTGTAAGTCGCTTTGGAGAAAAGCATCTGCTAAATGCCCTAAATGTGAGCCTAAATGTAAATGTTTTGTGACTTCTTCATGTAGGCTGACATACATTACTTTTCTGACACTGAAACAAACCCCTGGGTAAAGTACCTTTCTTCTGGAAAGTTACCTGTATGTTTTTAGAATAAGGCTTTTAGGAAAAGTACAGTATAGTAAAAGTATACTTGGTCCCCCCCTTGTGTTGAAAGAAAAAAAGAGATAAAAGCAGATTGATGTAGATTTCAACATTATACAATGTTCTCAATATTGAAATCCAGTATTTAAGCCATTTCAGCCCTGATGTGTATGAGCGAGTGTGTGTGAATATGCAAGTCTTCTTTGTGTCTTCTTCTCTGTGTCCAGATTTGATAGCAAGGTGGGAAAAAGGAAGAGAAAACTAATCAAAGGATTCATGCATATTTTATTCAAGAGTAAAAAAAGTGGATCGTCCCATGGGGCATGCTTACAGTGTTGAGTGACTGGGGAGTCATAAACAGAGATGGGGAGAGATTAATAATAATAAGGAGAGAGAGAGAGAGAGAGACCAAGAAGTGCATATCTCCAAAAGAAGCACGACAAGATCAACGCAACTTGAAGAGAGAGACAGAGAGAGATAGCTTAAATATTAAGAATAATGTCCATAATAAATATAATAATCATAGAATCATAAATATCATCAAATAACATGAGTCATCAAGAATTATGATTTAAGAGAGATAGTACACTTATTTTTCCTTTAAATTGTGACAGCAGCAAATCCGCTTTTTCTGTTAAAAATGTGTCTGCGTTCGGCAATTGAATAGCGTAACTTTATATATTTTTTTAACCATGCAATCATGCTTGGGCTGCCTGAACGCCTGTGGCTCTGTATATAGTATGGTCATTCATTGATGCTAGTTTTATATTTGCCATCATTGTTAATAGTATCATTTAAAAACAACCGCTGTACATTGACGAGGAACAGAGGAGAGAACCTGGGCTGACACTTTGAAGAGAAGCGTACTGTCACTCTGTACAGCGTCAACAGAAACAACAACCAACACAGGTCATGAAAAAACAAAGAAAAAAACCCTTTAGAACACAAAATGATTACCAAAAAAAATATTCAAATAAACAGTATGTACAAAATAAATAGTCCAGTATTCCTCATTTCATTTATATAGGCCAGAAAAAAAAATCTCCAAAGAATCAAACAAAAGGAAGATTCGTACTATAGTGAAACACGGCGCACAAATATAATTTTTCACATCATTATCAAAGAACTTAACTTGTTGCATGCACTGCAATGCGTAGATAGAAATGCTTTACAAAGATCCTTTCTTTTGACGTTTCGCTTGTTGTTGCTCGGCTGGTTGCCATTTTTGCTACACCAAGTCCCAGTTTTCCTCCCGGTGGGTATGATTTTATAGGAGCTTCCAGCCCGCGATGCCTTCCAAAGTACAGGATTACGTTTGGATGGCACGAAGAGAAGAAAAGGAGCATATAGAAATAGAATGAATAGAATATGACTTCACATTTCAACACCACTCCACCCCCCCCCCCCCCCCACACACACACACACACACACACACACACATAAACACAAAGCATCCTATATAATTCCATTGTATGGCATCTACAATCCCAACATCTGTATGCATCACGTGTGCAATAACATTTCCCCTGTATATGTGCTCCATGGACACGCGCCAGGAGAGGGAGAGAGCGGTGTTTCCAATGCGGGGGGCCAGGCCCCCAGATTAAAACTGCTTCCTGCTTCCTGTAGCCACACCCTCTGAGCCCCGATTTTGTTTGCCAATGAATGAAAGATGGATTGGGAAGTGCTACAAAAGCTAACTAGGGAACTCAAGAGGCTAGCCAAAGAAACAGAAAAAAAGATCCGGTAAAGGTCAGAGCAGACTGCTTTGTGAGTCTTTGACCCCTACGTCTCAAACGTAGCCCCTGATGCATTAAAAGTTTATATGCAGCACTATGCAGCAACACTAGTATTTTATTTAGTTTTTTTCTCTTGGTACTCATGTATGTCACCACTGAACATTTCTTTCAAACATGCCCACGCAAAACACCCACTCAATCACAAATACACACAAAGACACGCCACCACCCCCCCACCCCCCTCTTCTTGTCATTTACCTTATAAAACCAATCTTACAATGTGATTACTAACCACTTCTTTCGATTAAAAAGCCCCATTTGGACACACACACACACAGTAACAGTTCATAAGTTCTCACTAGACCCTAAAAAGAACAGGAACAGCCTTCAATCCAACCCCCCCCCACCCCTCACCAAGTCCCCCACGCCGAACACACACCGAACGCACACCAAACACAACACACCCCAACGACACCATGCTGACCACGCCCCTTCCACCACAGTACACAGTATAGCTTGTGTTTTGTATGTGGGATTTGTAGTTTTTGTACGTTTGTAGTTCAGTGAGAGCCATAGGTGGTATAGTCCCAGTTATGCTCACACCTTATACACACACACACACACACTTGGGTCAAAAGAAAGCGTAAAGAGGAAAGGTAATCGCGTCTGTGAATGCATGTGTATGCGTATATGGACGTTGATCTGTATATGTATAATAATGAAAACCTGTGTGTGGGATGGTGTGGATGATGTTGTGTTGGTGGCGTCGATGCATATAGGCCTATATCCACTGCATTCTTGAGCTTGGTTCTGTAGTGGAGGGCGCTACTGTCTGTGTGCGTGTGCGTGTGTGTGTGTGTGTGTGTGTGTGTGTGTGTATGTCTGTGGAGGACTGCTGTGCGAGCGGGGGGGGGGGTAAGAAAAAAAACACAAAAAATGGCCTCCTCCATCACTGAATATTGCTGTTGCTGTCTGTTCCGTTGGGCTCCCCCATGTTCATGCGACCCATGGACACGCCCACACTGCTGACGCCGTCGCGGCGTGGCGGCATGCGCTCGTTGATGCGGTCCAGACCCTTGGCCTCCTCGAAGCTGCTGATCCGATGCTGGGGAGAGAAGCCCCGGATGGCTGTGGAGACACACACATGCACACACACACACGCAACCATGCACACACACACACACACAATCATACATACAGACACACAGGCACACAGACCAGACACAGACATATACATACACGCGCGGACCAGACACAAACACACACACACACACGCACAGACATTGAAGGAAATATATATACACAGACAAATGCAGAACACATGTCAGTACAGATGAATAGAGGTAAGTGTGATATCTCCAGTAACATCTGACAGTTTGTCTGCAGGGCAGGAGGCTGCCTGGGGAAGGTGAACACTAAAGAAGTTTTTTTCAAATTTTGTGAACTTTTTTATATGAACGCAACCTCAATGCAACATTCACTTCAGTATATTATGCAATTTTACAATAAATTAGTACACTTATTTTCACCCTTGGATAATATGGTCATCAGCAGGAAGTGTGTAACACATACAGTATATCTATTGTCTGCATTAATGTCTGTTATACACAATACTACAACTTCTACTTGTACTACTACTACTACTGCTACTACTATTAATAATAATAATAATAATAATAATAATAATAATAATAATAATAATAATAGCATTTGACCCACTGTACAATGGAGAACATAACGGATCATATGCACATCACACTGTGGCCGCAATCTATTTCAACAGCTCAGTGACAGCCCAACAGTCATTTTCAAATGATGCTAATTAAAATTAGAACTGATTGGATGAGACACCAAATGTGTGTGTGTATGCTGTCACTTGTATTGAAATAGATTGACTGACTCAGGGACATTCACATACTGAACACAATTATACACTTCAAACCTGTATTTCAAATAAACAAAACATTACATTACAGACGACGGTGGAACTCTGCACCCCCTCCCACTCCCCACCCATGAGGACAGCGAGCCAAATAGGTCAAAATATGTCTAATAATGACCAATTCTAATGACTTTATGATTACATTTACTGTTGTATAGCAAGGATATAAAGCAGGATGTAAAGCAAGTAAAAATTCCCTGATTGGTCGAGGAACTCTATATGATTGATTGATCATCATACGTGTTCGACTTCTTATCTTACATATGCTTTGATAAGGTATGGTATGGGTGCCGTCATCATTTCATGACCGAGTGAAATCATTATGATTATTGGTCATTAATAGAAAAATTTACCATTTTGGCCCACTGGGCTTGCCATACAAAGGCTACCAGTCATCTTGTGTATGTGCGGAAGTTTTAGAAGTGAGACGCAGAGAAAAAGTATTAACGAAAGAATGAGAGAGTGATGTTTTTGGAGGATTTAAGGTGAGTTAGGGTCCCAGAGACGAGGGGTATGTGGTTGTATGTATGAGCTTGAGAGGGTGGAGATTATTTGATTGTATTTCACTTGGTTCGAGGGAAATACCCTGCTTGGAAGATGAGTAGCAAGATGAGTAGCGGCGAGGCTAAAGACTATGACCTCACAAGTATGGGTGGCTGAGAGTGCAGCCATGCTGCACATACACCCACACAGACGCACGCACAGACACACAGACACAGACACACACACACACACACACACACACACACACAGACACACACACACACACACAGTGGAATGACAGTGGTTTTACCTTCGGCGTCCTCAACTGTCTCGATGGCTTCTATGGCCTCAATGGTAGCTGAAGGATGGGCAGGAAGGAAAGAAAAGAAAAGAAAGAAAGAAAGAACGAACGAACGAACGAACGAAAGAAAGAAAGGAACATAGGGATAGAGGAAACAGACAGAGAGAGAGAGCGAGAGTGAGAGTGAGAGAGAGAGAGAGAGAGAGAGAGAGAGAGAGAGAGAGAGAGAGAGAGAGAGGAGCATGTGTGTTACTCATGCAGAGGCCCCTGAAAGCAGCACTAAGGCTGTAGTTCACAGGGTGCCCGGTGTTAGCATGAGCAATAGCTGGCGTTAGCGCTCACACACACACACACACACACACACACACACACACACACACACACACACACACACACACACACACACACACACACACACACACACACACACACACACACACACACACACCTGCCTTTTTCTTCTTCTGTACGCTATCCTGAGGCCTATCCTGAGGCCTCTCTCTCTTTCACTTAACACTCCCTTCTTCTTATACACACACACACACACACACACTCACACACACACACACACACGCACAGCGGGCTGTTAGTATCCTCAGTGCCGGGGGGTGAGGCGGAGGGAGTGAGTGAAGAAGGAGCATGAGAAGAGGTGTACAGAGGGAATAAGACTAGAGTGTTTCAGTCTGTGTCATACAACTTAATAATGCTTGTCTGCGTGTATGTGTATGTGTGTGTGTGTGTGTGTGGGTGTTTGTGGTGTGTGTGTTTGTGTGCGTGTATGTTGTGTGTGTGTGTGTGTGTGTGTGTAAACACTCACCACTCTGTAGTGTCTGTTTGCCCCCTGACAGCACTCCGCTTGGCAGCATGCCTGTAGGGGTCAGCCCCTTGAGGGTCAACACGTTCTCACTCTCCTCCCTGGGACGAGAGTGACAGAGACAGAGAGACAGAGAGCGAGAGAGAGAGTGGGACAGAGAGAGAGAGAGAGAGAGAGAGAGAGAGAGAGAGAGAGAGAGAGAGGCAGGTCAGAGGTTGGGACCGGGGTCAAAGATGGAGGATATTCCTTCCCTCATTCACAGTGTGCTGCTTTTTTGTTGTTGCCTAGATGTGTTTTTCGTTTGAATGGGAGACATGCTTGTTTACACACAATATCAATCTTGTGGTTGGTGTCACCAGTAATAGGCTTCAACATGCAGTGCATTGTAGGTCATACACACCAGATGACCACTTCTCAGAGCTAATATCTTTAGCATGGTTAAAGTATGCATGCATACAGCAGTGACTGAAAACTATATTGCCAAGAGGGGCTCTACGTGGATCTGTAGATTATTGGCCAGTGTCATACTTCCTCTTTCCTAAATAAAAAACACATTTTCTTCGGACGAGACCAGAAGCAAGAGCCTTTTTTGGCTGGGAAACGATTGGTTGGTTTGGCTGCAATAATGTGTGAAACGCATAATGATAACAATCCATCTAATGTGAATCTGAAACTCCATTACATTCTCACAGAGATGCATTGTACACAAACAAATGTTAAATACACACACACATACACTAGGGCTGAACGATATGGTAAAACAAATCATAATGGATTATTGCGATTGCGATATGATTCACTATTAGTGGGAATGATAATTTTCACTGAAAAAAAGAAATCTTGATGTGACAGTTGTTGGGGTCCGTACAAAACAAACATGTTTTCTTATATCTGGAGAAAGAAAATTGTAGGCCAGGGCATCTCTGCAGCACTACACTTCATTTATAATGGTATTATACATTTACATTTACACATTTTACCCTTATCAAGAAATTGCAGCTACTGTGATTTGGATATTTCACTTGGACATATTGTGATTTCTATAATATTTCGATTAATTGTTCACACAAAAACACACACACACACACACGCACGCACATATGCGAACACACACACACACACACACACACACACACACACACACACACACACACACACACACAGGCTGTACCCACCGTAGAACAGAGAACATCTTGGCCATCTTCCCAATGGCGCGGATTTTGTTTTTGATCACCTCTTTCCTGGCTGCTGCAGCGTTGGCTGCAGGGAGGAAGCGGAGAGGACAAACAAAGCAAATCCCAAAGCAAAATGTCAACTCCACACTCAGAGTGAAACTTTCTGTTCGTGCCCTGTGATTTGTTTGACTTACGGACGTCACCCACTACAAAGCCATTAAGCCTTTAAACTAACCTTCACTACCCCTCAAGAGTTTATTGAACTGCATGTAATACTCCCTGCCTGCTTCTGGTTCTGTGTACACATATCTTTTGATAGTCTTATCATATCCCATCCCATCCTAGATAGTTACACTGTTGAGATCTGCCTGTTGGTAGTTCACAACAATTTTCTAATTCTTATCTGATATTTTCGTAGCTTTTTTTTGGGTCACAATCAATAATAGCAGGACCGTCCATCATGTAGGTGTCAGTTATCTGACAAAATACTTTTGATCTCTTTGACTCTGATTTCCTTTGACGCAAAGGTCAGATTGTACAATGAGGTAACGGTCTGCTCCCACAACAACCAGCAGCAGGCCTAACATGATGGTTTATCTGTTGGTTCCTTCATGTTCCTCATGCTCACCATCGTAGATCTCATCTCCATCGTTCATGAGCTCGTCGTCGGAGCAGATGCTCAGGACGTTCACCAGCATCTCCGTCACTGCAGGGAGGTGACGGCGAGGATGGACACGGATCAGACAAGATGACATGTGATTGGAGATCAGCACTGCTTTTTCAGTAAATAATATGTACTAATGTTAATAACCATTACTAAGAGAAAGCAGCTGTTTAACCGGCTCTTCCAATAATGTGTGTGTGTATTTGGTGTATGTGTTTGTGTGTGTGTGTGTATGCATACCTTTCTCTCCTACGAATGGCAGGGACCAGGTGAAGACGTCCATGAAGTTGGGCAACCAGTAGGGGTGAGGGGAGCAGTTGAACTGACGGATGTTCATCACGTTGTTCTCATACTTCAACACCGCCGCTGGAGCCACACACACACACACACGCACACATGCACACAAACACACACACACACTCAGTTTATATGTGGGTGCACTGCATTGGTGCACGTCGGTGTGTGAGTTTGTGTAAATGTGTGCATGTGTGTGGGTGTGTGTGTATGTGTGCATGTACATATGAGAGTGTGTTTCAACACCTTTGTTGTTGTACACGTCTAGGTAGTTTGGAGCAGAGAAGATGGTGATGAGGGAGGGAAACCCTGTGGTCTGACTCTTCCTGTACATACGGTATCTGTGGGGCAAGAGACACAGACACAGAAAGAGAAAGAGAGAGAGAGAGAGAGAGAGAGAAGGAGAGAGAATTGTAACGGTTAGTACCGTTCCTTAAGGCTGCAGGAGATTTTAATCAACATTCTTTGACATTTTTAATAGGCCATATTGGAGTCATTCGTTCAAATTAATTAGCCACTGGCTGGTTCAATTTGAGGTTTCAGATAATTGGTTGGATTTTGAAAGCATCCCGCTTATAACATGACTACTGACCCTGAATTTAATCGCTCATATTACTGCAGGCCATGTTGCTCATTGGAGAAAGCCAGACATGGCAATTCAATGTTTCATATCAATGATATAACATCCCAGACAGTACAATCCACACTCAGTTTTCTATATTATTAATAATTTGTAAAGCACAACGCTACTACATAAACCTAGACCTGCTCGTGTTCTGCATAGTAAATGAGTTGTCTGCGTGTTTTGTGTATCTATCTATTTTGACTCCAACTGTCATGGCAGTGACATTGACTACTCAATGACAATAACACAATTAACACCTCCTTACTACTGTTACTTTGAAGATTTCTTTTCTAAATTGCTTCACTAACTTGTAAGGACCGACATGGACTCCCACTCCCCCCCTCTCTTCATCTCAAAGTGTTTATCCTTCTTCACTTTGCAGCCTCTCGCAGGCCTAAGCTGTCCATTGGGCTCCAAAACAAACAAACAAAAAATCAATACTTTGATGTTTCATCTTTATATTTTCCCTTCCTTCATCTTCATCCTTCTTGTGCATTTAATAATTTAATGTCACTGATCGTGATCATATGTCACTAGTAGACTGAATGCGTGTCATATCAGTGTCAGTCAGTCAGTCAGTGGGCCAGCTTACCCAGCATCCTGTGCTTCGTGCGCTCTGATGATTGACAGCAGGTTGTTGGTCTGTAGGAACTCACACACTGCCGGGTAACTTGTGGGGAGAGGATGATAGAGAGACAGAGAGAGAGAGAGAGAGAGAGACAAACTTCAAACAAACTAACTGCGGCCATTGTCCATGTATATGATGGTGTCTGATTTTAATAACCTTGGAATCATTCTAGATTAAAATCTGTTGTTTAAAAAACATGTTACACAGGTGGCCAGAACTATCACATTCAACCTGGTTAACTTTATGCATGCTATGATCTTCTCCCACATAACATACCATTTTACAAGCTGGTCACAAGCAAGCATGACAACTCTGAAACCATTTGAGACACTAATAACACTTCACCAAAGGGTAATAGCTCTCACCATTGCCATATAGTACAAAAGTACAATGTGTTTCAATTTGATAGTTTTAAACATTTTGCTGATGCTTGCCTCATCTTTAAGGTCTTACATGGGCGTGCACCTCCCCCACTGAGTCAGTTCATAATGCACAGGGATGGTAGCGGCATGGCAACAAGGGCAACTACCAGAGGGGACTGTGTTGTACAATACAGAAGTAGCAAGTGTGGGCAAACAGTCTTCTCAGTCAGAGTCACCCACTACAGGAACAGTCTTCCTATTGAATTAAGAGAGAGCACTAATTACCTAACCTTTAAACATAAACTTAAGAGATGGCTTGAAGCAAGTTAAACTTGCAAACATAAGTAATCATACTACCTCATCATCTCTGGATCTGCCTTTACATACTCTCACTGTTTTACACATATGTTACATTTGTAATGTATTTATGTATTGTATTGTATTGTGTTGTGTTGTACTGTAGTGCTTGCTGAAGCAGTGTATTGATAATAGGCCACCAATTTGTAATAAGCTGCCAATTAACTACAGATGAAAATTAGCTCATTATTTACATTGATGTGGAAACTAAAATGTTGATGTGCATTGATGTGCACTGTCCCTGGTAAATAAATTATTACATTATAGAGGGACAGAGAGAGAGAGAGAGAGAGAGAGAGAGAGAGAGAGAGAGAGAGAAGCATACATCGTAATGAGATTATAGGTACCATTGAGTGTGTATTAACTCTTATGTGTAAAATAGACACACATGTTCCATATTGCTCTTTATAGTTCAGTCCCCAGCAGGGACTGATTTGCACAACGCTGGGATCCGACCTCGCCTGATGTATGAACTCTACTACTTTTGTGACAGCGGTGGATAAATGTTTTTTTAATGGCCTGGCAGCGTCTGACCAGCAGGTGGCGACGGTAGGGCCTGGCAGCCACAGCAGGGCTTAAGGTGGCAGTAATGTGGCCTAGTGAGGGCCAGAGTGCGCTAGCAGCACATCATCTGACAACTACCTGATATTGTGTTATTGTTTTCTATTCTATAATATTGCTGTTTTTTTACACATTGATAATCGCTTTACAGGGTACAGGAACAGTAACAAGTCACAGCCAAGCGTGGGCTAGTGAAGACTGAATGAGACTTGCAACATTGGTACATTGGTTCGATCTTTTCGTATCTTTTCCTTTCACATTCCTCCATTCCTAATTTCTCATCGTTCTCCTCCAAACCCCCCCCCCCCCCCCCCCCACTCCTACCCCATTACCCCCCCCCCCCCCCCCCCAATGTTCCTCACCCTTTTCTCTCTCTCACTGTATCTTAATATCACTCCATGTCTGGCAGGAGTAGCCAGTCGTCATAGCAACAGAACCGTGAAGTCTCCCTGGGGATTGTGGGATATCGTTTCATGCTGAAACACAACTGTGTGTGTCGATGCGTGTGTTGTGTTAGTATACATCTGTGTGTGTGTGTGTGTGTGCACCTTCACTTTGACGTGTGTGTTTGTGTGCTCCTGATAATCATGTGTTGTGCACATGAAGGGGAGTAAGAAACCTGGACAATATATATTTTATGTCGTTCGTACTAACCCCAATTATTGCTATTGGTTCTTTGCAAAGTCTTACAGTGATGAAAGACCCCCCCCCCCCCACTCGCCCCCTCCTCCTCATACACACACAAACGCACACACACACACACACACACACACACACACACACACACACACACACACACACACACACATACACACAACGTCAGCCCTGCTTTATAACTTATCAGTAGTGACCTTAATATTATTTATTCACATTATCATAATTGTTACCATCCACAGCCCAAATTTCAGATTCATCATAGGTAGAGATGAATGGGTGGGATGGGTGAATGTGGAGACAGCTGAGATGAACCCCACTGAAACACAGGGAATTATCTTGCCAGCACTTATAAAGACGTATCACGGGGGAGCATCTGAAATCCAATCGCATTTGTTGCAGAGCTTTCCACTGCATGCATCGCCAACAAGCACTTACTGCCTTGCCGTTAGGATTTGGCATCTCTAGATATTACTCTCCAGTCATTCACTTTGCCTTGAAGCATTTAAAGTGATCTTTTAATAATAGATCGATGTGTGAGTGGCTGGTTGTGTGTGTGTGTGTGTGTGTGTGTGTGTGTGTGTGAGAGAGAGAGTGTGTGTGTATGTGTGTGTGGCTGGTTGTGTGTATAAGTGTGTGTGTGTGTACCTGTAAAAGTACGAACATCCTCTGACTGTGTTGTGGCCAAAGTACTCCTGTGTCTTCTCGTTGCCGAAGTCTTCCAGAGGGTCGGCCCAGAGCAGGTCACACATGGGCCCAAACGCCGGGGGTTCCTTAAACCGGTCCAACTAGGCCATGCAACACACACACACACACATATGGTAAGCACACAAATACACAACCATAACCACACACACACACACACACACACACACACACACACACATTAAACACATATAAAACAGACATACACAAATGGTTGCACATGGAGCCTCATAGACA
The DNA here is from genome assembly GCA_030340625.1 of Merluccius polli. Lineage (NCBI taxonomy): Eukaryota > Metazoa > Chordata > Actinopteri > Gadiformes > Merlucciidae > Merluccius > Merluccius polli. The sequence continues at coordinate 42,316 of JAOPHQ010005193.1, forward strand.
AACGCAAAGAAAATCTCGCACACACACACACGCACACACACACACACACACACACACACACACACACACACACACACACACACACACACACACACACAAACAGATGAAGCATGAAACACAAAGAGGAAGAAAGGACACACACACAAAGCGAGAGAAAACACACTGTCAGAGCGCACCGTTTCCAT
>JAOPHQ010005193.1:47500-55000 GCA_030340625.1 Merluccius polli
ACCTACTGCATCCTGATTGGTCTGATTCCTTGTTCGTGTATCTTGCTTGAGATATGTCTTCATTAACCATGCAGGCACTTGTATGCAAAGCATCGGCTGCGGTGAAGTGTTAAAGCAGGGAAAGCCCTAAGGAAGGCTGTTCTTATGTGCTGGGGCTCTGCTACTGGAATAGTAAAGCACAGAGCTGCTCCTAAGTAAAGTTAGAAACTCAAAACTGTTCTCCTAAAACGTGGAGACCCAGAGCAGAATTGATTGTTAAAATAAGCCAGAATTTGGCATTCTTTAGTTTACCAAACAAAGCGCTGAACTAAAATGTTTTGGCCTGAAGACGATAGTCAAGGTCAGGTGAGTGCACTAAAGGGTTTCTTAAGTAGAGCCGACAGAGTACCTGTCATCCCCAGGAGGTGTAAAACAAAGTATACTATAGTACAACATACTAGTAGTAAGGCCAAGGGCAACCCCCTTATATTGTAATATTTCTTCCTCGTAGAAATTGCGTAACACTCTAGAATAAAATAGATGATGTGAGAAAAAAAAAGGAAAAGGCTATTTTTAGCCATCACACTGTGTTCGCAGCCAGCAAGAACAGTATTTTGAGTAAAATAAACACATTGACTGAAAGTACACTCTGGCTCTGCAGACCATTTGTTACGCTGCAGTAGCAGTGCATGCTGGGCAATGAGGCGGTTGTGCATGCTAACCTCGATACTGAAGTAGCCCCTGTCCACATAGTCCCCGAGGAAGAGGTAGCGCGTGTTGGCAGGAGAGCCCCCCACTTCAAACAGCTTCATCAGGTCAAAGAACTGTCCATGGATGTCTCCACACACTGAGGAGAGAGAGAGAGATCAGTGTTCAAACACCAACGAGTGACTTTTCACCTTTTGTCCGCTCATCTCCTTTTTTTTTCATCACATCACCGAGACTCAGTAGGCGGGTATAGCGTTCCATTGAGAATAATATTGGTCAAATCTGGTAACATTCTGGTTTGAATGACATTCACGCTACATTATGTCCTATTGACCTGTTTAAATTTGAAGTTGAGTTACAGAAGCCAGAAGCTTTTATTGTTGCTTGAGCAAACCTACATACAGCACAATCGTTTTATTATTATTATTATTATTATTATTATTATTATTATTATTATTATTATTATTATTATTATTATCATCAATAGAAACCTGTCCTTTACATAATGAATGCTGTGAAATAAGCCCCCCCTTCCCCCAAGGCCTGTATGAGCCCTGGTGTTTCCATACCAGCGGTCATAGTCCCCCCCCCCCCCCCCCTGTAGCCATTTTGTCTCTGTTTGCTTGGCTACATCTCTCCCACCTTCAATGTACCCCCCCCCCCCCACCGACCCCTCAACCATAACAGTCGTTTGCATCTCTCCTCCTAAAACTTATCAACGGTGGTCTTAGTGAAGCAGTACTCTCCTTAACTGCCACCCTTCCCAGACATATCCCCTTGTACCTGGCCTTTTTTTCGCTGCCCACCTTACAGTGTGTGCCAGGGTCATATATTGCTTGCACCAAAGTGTTACGCCATATCTCCAAACCAGTCTCAACGAGTCTCAAGTCTCAAGTATTTCTCGATAGGTGTGGAGAAAATAAAAGACTATTGTGATCGCTCTAAAGTTTGCTGTCTTCTTGATTCTTGGCCCAAACTTGACCCGAGAGAAAGAGTCAAACTGTGTGACACACTGTGTGAGTGGAGCTGAAGAATGAATGAAGAAAGTGACTTGGGCCTGTCTGCCCGTCTGTCCATCTGTATGTCCGCATCCTTGCTCTCCATCTGTGTGTGTGTGTCCCTGTCTGTCTGTCACAGGAGATCTGTACCTGTGAAAGCCCGGCGATGTTCCCTCGCTGCGTGGGAGGTGTGCCCACGCGGAATTTTCTCACCGCTAGCATTTGAGAACATGCGAAAACATGCGTATGTGTGTATGCACATCCTTGCACACACATACACACACACACACGCACACACACACACACACACACACACACACACACACACACACACACACACACACACACACACAAACGCACACACACACACACACACACACACACACACACACACACACACAGAGGCAGGAATCACACAATCAGGCATGTGTGTATGTGTGTGTGTTTTTGGTGTGTGTATGTGAGAGAAAGAGAGTCTGTCTGTCTGTCTGTCTGTTTGTCTCTCCCCCCCATCACCATCTTATTAACTTGTTTTCAATGTTGTCCTCCATCGAATCCAATTTCTCTACCTTCCTCCTGTGCTCTCTCCTTAGCTGGTTCCATTTCATCATGCAGAGTTAGAGACTGCTACTGTGTTGGGTGCTCAAGTGCCAATTGATTCTCCGGTTCAAGTGCCAAGTGAACAACAGTTCATATTAACGGGGCAGGCAGAGACATTCTGCAGATTAATGAAACGGCAAATGGAATTGGATGAATACATAATTACTCATCTTCTTACGTCTTGCAACCACCATTCCAGCTCCAGTTTTATTTTATTTTTTATCTTTTTCTCAACCTTTTCTCTTTTACTGTGTCGGTTTCTGCCATTGTATTGCGCACCTTTGTCACTGTGAAAGGTGTTTGATTGTCTTTGCTTACATTTCAGGTCTTCTCATCTGTGAACATGGGCGATCATGCAGGCATGTACCTGGTGCAGCCTATTTAGCATGTATGTCAAATGGGAATGTATCTGCTGTCCCGTGGTGTAACGGTCCACCCCCCCCCCCCCCCCCCTTCTCTTTTTTTGACACCAACATAATACAAACAACACACCCATTCCTTCACAGAGACACACTCACATGCGCACACATAGACACATACAAGTCTATTTGCCTTTTATACTTCTATTCATAATTCATGCTACCACCACCACCACCACCATGCACAGCACATAAAACAAACACACATATTGTATACAGAGTAAGTTGTCTATACTTTACATGGCCACCATGGACACTACACACTACACACTAATAATTTAACTTTACTTCAACTGTTTTGCTTGTTATGCTACCATTATATCTTCCCATTATGGCGCCCATTGCACTCCTGCCCATCCCTGGAAGGAGGGATCCCTCACACTGCGTTCCCTCTGAAGGTTTCTTCCTTGATCATTAAGGGAGTTGTGCCTTGCTCTTTGGAGGGCTTAGGGTTAGGAGGGTGACATGGAATGTGACCTGTGAAGCCCCCAATAGCCTGGGAATCAGACGAATCTGCGAGATCATGTTTTATTTGCTCTGGCGGAAACGTCTGGCCCCAGATTTCCAGCCGACCTGGCCCGGGTCGGGCCAATCACAACCGTTTATCTATCTTATCTATTTTACAGTAATGTCCCCTTCATTCACAATGCTCTACTACTACTACTACTACTATTATATTGTGAATATAGCTCTCAAATGCATATTGTAGTCCTTTCTGTCTACTTCTCTCTTATATTTCAGAACTATTACTCCAGAAATGTGTTATTATTGACTTTGGAATATCTGTCACTGATGTCGTTGAAAACGCCATAGTGACATGCCGGGTGCAAAAGGTTGACAGGTGTAGCAACAATAACTAAGGTGGGCAGGACTTTGTGACGGGTCAATTGTATCCAGAGGCATTTTGGTCTGTGCATGTTGATAACGCCCCTTGGAAATCAAAAATGAACTGAGAGGTTCTAGACTATTATGCATTTGCGAATTGGTCTGGCGATGCTAGGCTACTCTGAGACTCTAGCAGTGATTACAGGGCATACAAATGAAATGGAAACAGACACAGATACACAGGCATAATAGCGCACCTGTGACGGGCGCCTCGATGTCCAGCATGGTGCGCTCCTGGCGCAGGATGGCGGCGCCCTCGTCGATGATGCGCAGGGCAACCGCCTCCTCCAGCCGGCCCTCCTTGGTCAGGTGAGCCTTCAGCAGGTCCACACGCGGCCGGCCCTCCGCATCAAACACCTCCTTCATGGTGAGCCGGTGGGCCAGGGGGAAGGGAACCGCTGCAGATATGGATGGATGGGTGGATGGATGGATGGATTGGTGGATAGATGGGTGGATGGATGGATGTATGGATGTATGGATAGATGGACAGATGGGTGGACGGATGAGTGGATGGATGGATGGATAGATGGGTGGATGGATGGGTGGGTGGGTGGATGGGGAGAAGCAAGATGGATGGATAGAGGGATGATGGTTATATGGATGAATATACAGAGTATGTAAAATGGTGAAATGGTGAAAGAGGAAAAGACAGAGAGAGGGGGAGAGAGAATCATTATTAAAATACAGTGGACATGATTGATTGATAGTTCCTTGTTTTTCAACAAGCCTGTCTCTAAACAAGACCTCAATCCTCACCATTATCCTGATCACACCTTTGTTCCAGGTTTCTGATGTGCTTCCCTGCCTGTGTGTGGGTGTGTGTGTATGTGCGTGTGTGAGCGCATGTGCGTGAGTGTGTGTGTTTGTGTTTGCGTGTGTGTGTTGGTATACAGTGCCTTCAAAATTATGCCCCCGCATTTGCATTGCATTGTTCATCACACTGAATGATTTCAGATCTTCAGGCACAACCAATACAAATATTAGATAATGGGAAGCAAACTTATTTTTTTTGCATTCTTATTAATGTATCTCATAAACAAAGTTTTCGTGGCCCGCCTCTTCATGTGCTTCTGCCTGAGTTCTGCATTGAAGGCCGCTCCGCCTCTGTTCTGCAGTAATATCTTACGTAATGGAGGCCCCCAGGGTTCTACTGGAGAGTCGGTGGGGAGGGGGGGCAATGACTGGCGATGGGGGTGATACAGCAGAGTGCACAGCTGCACGTGAGGAGCCTAACACACACACACAAAAGGCATGACGAACGGACATGCATAAATTTGCACGCAAAATCTCTTCGCTGAGGCAGTCATAAATTCAGTGGCAAAAAAACAGAAGTTACAATGGCCAAGAAGCGCATGCTTGCTGCTCATATGGCACAATGGCATTAACACGCATGATTGCATGTGCGTGTGAGTGTGCACACATGAAACACACACACACTCATAAAAATGGTATTGTGTGCAGGATCCACAGAGCCTGTTGGAGCCCCACCAGTGCTAACACAGATAATGGCCTAGATCACACTCTGAAAACTAGGCCTTGCACTATTTCTCCCTCACAATCTCTCTCTCTGTTTCCCGCTCTCTCTCTCTCTCTCTCTCTCTCTCTCTCTCTCTCTCTCTCTCTCTGTCTCTGCCTTTATATTTCAGCTTCCCTCACTCTTTTCATCTTCTTTCTTACGTTGTAGCTCTCTCGTTCCAGCTAATTGGCCAATCTTTTAGTCCTGTCGTTGATCACAATCAATCATCCACTTAATTAATGTAAGACTTTCACTTTTGTTTAGTTTTTTCTTGATAGATGTATAAAAACTTGATATCCTGTATAAAAACAGGCGAAGGTGGAACCGTGGGTTGGTTTTATAGTGAACTTGAGCTTGAGAGCTTAGTGTTAAATGGTGAATGTAAATGGACTGCATTTATACAGCGCTTTTCAGACAAGTGGCCACTCAAAGCGCTTTACAATTTTTGCCTCACATTCACACATTTATAAAGACATTCATACACGGACAGCAGTGTCAGCCATGCAAGGGAACAGCCAGCTCATCGGGAGCAGTTCGGGTAAGGTGTCTTATGTAAAGCACCCATGATGAACATCCTCACTGTAAGTCTAGCCTGTAGCTACAATGACATAGCTGTCTGTCAACAGCCACGTACCTTTGTCAAAAAAGACAGCAGGATGTAAGTTTGCAGGTAAAATATCAGTTTGTGAACTTTTGTGTGGTTTGCATGTGTGTGTGTGTGCACGCGTATGTGTGTGTGTGTGTGTGTGTACACGTTGAGCAGTGCTAAAGTAGGACAGGTGTGAGAGTGCGGTGAGGAGCAGGAGGAGAGAGAGGGCAAGAGAGGGAGAGAGAGAGAGAGAGAGAGAGAGACAGAGAGAGAGAGAGAGAGACAGAGAGAGAGAGAGAGAGGGGTTGGGTCTAGGCACAGAAAATACTTGGGAAAAGCCAAACTTGGTATTTAGAAAGCAGAGAAAATGCCTTCTCTCTGGGCCTGACATCTGACCAGTTAAAAAGTTCACATTCTAAAGGGAACGTTGTTGCATCTGATAACTTTATATTTCACAACAATACAACAATAGGAACATCCATCTGTCAGTCATAGTACATCCATCACACGGTGTCAAAAGCACGGTTTGAATAATGTAGGCTGTATCAGAGTTCATGTGGGTCAATCCAGCAGGCCAAGCTCAAGTCATCCCAATGTTTAGCAGTATAGTCTAAGATGGAAACCTTACAGACACACACAGAATATGCTTAGCATAATAATACAAATAATTCTCATGATGTATGTTTAGTCCAATCAACTTAAAGCACAAAGAGCACTGAGGAACATCCTTGGCATGGGGCTTCACCCACTGTTTTGTGGGGAATGTTGCCAATTTTCCACCGGCTTTGTATCATTAAAATGTGGGTATGCAAATTAACAATGTTTACCTTTCCTCCGTGTTGACTGCACCCAGATCTCCCCGCTACTTTTATCTGCTGGGTGACACATGCAACTTGATCTGATGCGAAATGCATAGAGGAAAGGTAAACATTGTTCATTTGCATACATTACCCACATTGTAATGATACAAACCAGGTTGAAAATCTGCGAAGTTCCCCTTTAAGGGAAGGCACCTGGGACTCTGGTCTTCCACACTGAACCCTGTTGAATGAAGCCTCCGTTACCTCCACCAACCACCCTCTCCAAGGTGTAAATAACACTGAGACATTGAAGCCATTGTAGGCCCAGCTGTGGCACACTCAGACTCATTCCCTTGCCTTTCCAAACACACATTAGCACAACAACACACAACATTACCCATAGGCATATTGACAGATTTGTCTGTGTGCTTACAATACTATGGTGGATTATTCTAATAGGAATACACAGATGGTTGGCAATGTTAGAACCTGAGAGATGAACTTCTTGATAAACCAACATTGAGCTCATGCAGACTTCTTAAATTAAGGTTATATGGAACCACTATCTATTTACCCAATGTTTTCTTAAAGTCCCTGCAGAGCAAATGTAAATATGTGTTTTGAGTTTGTCACACCACAGAAAAATGTGTTATTATCCACCCAGACAAATTTGAATGATTAAAAAAAACGGCAAGTATATAAAATTAGGTAGGTCTTCTCTGCTCAGTGTGTCTGCTGAAGGCGCTGAAACCATACCCAATGGCGCACGGGGTGGGTGGGGGGGGGGAGCCTCTCTCAAGTGTCAAATACCACTACAACCTGAGAAATGGATGCTCCTTCTAGCAGTGTTATTGGACTTGTGCAGCCGTACATGTTAGAGCCACCAGTGCCAGAATCCGATTTGTATCCTTCGCTCCTCATTTGCATAAAGTTGAGTTCTCTTCTACTTTATGCGAATCCGGGGCGTCTGGTGATACTCGCCACCTCTGGAAACTCGAAAATCAAA